>NKCI01000032.1:0-289843 GCA_003946985.1 Fusarium duplospermum | reverse complement strand
AAAACCCAATACCGTAAAACACCGTAACCTTATTTTTTTGACTTCTATGGCAATAGCCACAAAGAATCAGATGGAAAGGTGCGTCTTCTGTACAAGATGACACCTTTCATTATCCCCGGAAGGATAAAAAGTCTGCGTTGCTCCTCTGGCACATAGAGAGATAGTAATTGTATATTCATACGCTTTCCATACTTCAAATCTACCCATACCAGAATGAGTCCCATGCCTCCTTACATAATTCCTCTCGGATATACCGCAATAGCTCTTGAAACTCAACTGGATCTTCTCCCTCAATCATCACCTTGCCATCCTTAACACCCTTCCATCCCTCAATGGGCACCTTGAGGTGCTCATGGTCCTGTCCACAGAAGTGACGACAATTCAGGGGTCCACCCTTGTTTGCAGCTTGTCGCTTCTCATAGCATTCCTCACAGAGAAACCCTTCAAAACAGATCAAGCATTGATATGCAGACCTGTCTCCCCACCAGTAAAAGTCTTTGTTGGGGATACACGGTCCGTCACAAGTTATAATGCCATAGTCTCCCAGGAGATCTCCCTCGTTGGTTGGCAGCTCTAGCTCCTCTTCATCCGAATCTTCTTCAGCAGGCTCTGCGTTCTCGTCAGATCCCTCAGACTCAGACTCATCCCCAGACTCATCTTCCTCGCTTTCGTCCTCTGCATCAGGGGTCAGACGACTGAATTGGGCTGACACAAGAATTCTTGCCATTCTGATGAGTTTGTCCCTATTCTTGACGGCTCCAGCCATGATAGAAAGAGCTGTAGCAAGAAAGATCAGGTTGGGAGAGTCGTTCCATCCAACCTTGTCGCTCAGGGCATCAATACAAGTGTCGATAACCCCCTGAAGGCTCTTGTGAGCTTCCCTAGCAGGTCCCATCTTCAGATACATGCGTGCCATGATAACCAAACGCTGGAACAAATAGGTATCAGAGTTGGGAGGCACATCCAGGGGCAGTGGTCGTGTCAAGAGACCTTCAAGAGACTCGAGGAGTTGTCTCTTTTCCTCTGGATCGCGAGACTGTCTGAATAGGCGGTAGATCATCTCTGACTGATGACCAATGGCTCGCTCAAGAGTTGACTCTGGGAGTTCATCCGTCACGGCGTATGGCCAACCTGAAGAACCACTGTCAAGAACCTCATCAAGAACCTTTTTAGCTGCCGCAGGATCATCATGAACCTCGAGATGAGCGATTGCAAGGTCACACCGTAGGGGAGCCGCTGCATTAACGTTGTCCAGGTACTTAATCGACTCCTCATATATCTGAATGAGGAAATCCGTTTCACCAGCCTTGATAGCGGCGTCTCGAATAACACAATGTCGATCAGGGCCCATAGTCTCATGTTGCCAAGCCATCCAGGTCAATCTCTCCAAGGGGCTCCATTTTTTGAGTGTGTCCATAAAGCCTTTCCTTTCTTCATCTCTGGAAAAGATGGCAATTTCTTCGTCGAGAACATCACCAATAGTCAAGCCATTCGGATCAACCAGCTTGGCTTGGGTATATGTCTGAGCAGCCTCCTCAAACATTTCCAACCTGACTTCAATTCTAGCCTTGGTGACGTTGGACCAGCGTTGAACCCAAGTAGGCATCGATGAGTTGAGGTTCTCGATACAGAGTTTGGAATACTCGTAGGCTTTTTCGGGATTCCCTTTAATGAGGATTCGTCCCATGGCTGCATAAGAGTTGACCTTTTCCAAAGGATCCTCTGCTTTCTCAATGGCTTTGAGACAAGTCGCTTCGGCTGGTTCGTAGTGTTTGTAGGTGAGAAGAACTGTAGACACAGCACGATATCCTGAGGCACCCATCTCTATATCCCTAAACAGGCCCTCAAGAGCAAGAGAAGCCTGTGCTGGAGATAAAGGCTTTGAAGTATCTCCAACCACGTCTCCAAAGTTCTTCTTGGCTTGTTCAACAAGTCGATCGTTCATGTTGCTCTGCTCCTGTTAGATCTGAACGTCAACTGGGGCACAGACTTACCAATTGCAGAGCATCCCTCACTCTGTTGAACCGTTTGACGGCCTCACCGGTGTTGATTGCATTGTACAACCCCTTGAGGTGGGCCTTAGCTAGAGGAACTAGACAGTTTCGAGGATTCTCTGCCAAATCAGCCCACCACTCGGTAACCTCCTGACTGAGGGTGATCTTGAGCTTGGCCCACTGAGAAACCTTGACAAAGACGTCGTCCGGAAAGATGTCCTTGTATGCAGCCTCTTGCTGCTCTAACAACGTGGCGTACGAGTACTTGTTGAGAAGAGCCAAACCAAACGCCTCCATGACTTCAATCTGCTCTTCAACCGAATGCTCCTCAAGCTTGATGTTCTTCCAGTGGCTGATGAGATACCGAGTCGCATATTGTCTCAATGCTTGAATAACTGTGCTATCTTTGCGGGCCATCTTGGCACAGTCAAGGAACAACTGTCTGTGTGCCTCGGATGGCTTCCATCGTTGAGTCTCTTCCTTTCGTGGGGCCTCGCGGAAGAAAGATCTCATTGAACGCTCATGAAACTTGACAGGAAGCGTCCCATCGTCGTAAATGGCATCAGGGGTAGCATCTTGAGACTTTTCAAGTTGGTTGACAGCAGTACCCCATCCTCCTTGAGACTGAATCTTTGCTCTGGCCTCTGCATCAGCTCCAGGGTCTCCAACTCGGATAAACTTGGTCAGGGGTCGAGGGATCTCTTCAATATCGGATTCACCTCCTTCTGCCCAGATACTCAGGAGAGAGACGACTTCATTAAGGGACAATGGACGGAAAGCATAGGCGACCCAATGGAGAAGTCTGTTGACAAGAAACTCGTGGTTAGAGGCAAGGTGGCGGTAGCAATCTGTAAGAAGAGCCTCGTAAAGATCATGAATATCTCCAGGAAGTGGCTTATCGAGGCTTCGAAGAACAGCACCCTCGCGGCCAAGATCATTCAACTGGAGTAACATGTGCTCAGCATAAAGCATGTCTGAACGGTTAGCTAAGTCATATAACGGGAAGACAACTTACTTGGTGCAAACTCTTGAACCTTGTCAGCAATTCTCTGCTTGACGTAGCGGCCAAAGATGCGTAGATCACTCAACGAGTTGAGACGGTTCCAAACCAGTTCCTTGAGATCATCCAACTGCTTCGCCTTGTTGACCTCGATGTTGACGACAGAGACCACCTCAGATAGCTTGGGCAGAACATTTGGTCGAGACGTAGTAACAATAGAGATCCTCAACTCCTGTTCCTTGATGATTTCCAGGAACTCAATGAGTGTATCCATGTCCTGTAGCTCATCAATACCGTCAAGCATGAGATACAGGTGATTCTTGGAGCCTTTCTTGAATGCTGGAGCCAAGAGCTTGCGCATCAAATCATCCCAATCCCAGACATCGATAGTAACCTCATCTTTGAGCCACTCGGTGTTGATGAGCTCACAGATGGATGCATTCTGTTCGACAACCTGGTTAATGATGGTGATCAGAGCATAAATGAAGCCTGAAAGACTCTGACTCTGCTCTCGAAAGTAAAAGTGAGCTGCACATGTATGCTTTGCATCCTTTCTAGCCTCCTCAAGAAACTTTTCGTAAACGGTAGCTCCGATATGACTCTTTCCAGTGCCGGGTTCACCAGTAATTGCGAGAAGAGGACGTGACTCCTTGGCCATCCATTCTTCCCACTGTGTCTCATTAAAGACCCAGCTACAAGTATCTTTGACAATGGTGTCCTTCAGGATGTGATACTCGTGGTCTTCACCCTCAACTTCAGGCAAAACATTGCGGATACGCTTAGCGGATGGTGGCTTGCTTTGGTCAACAGCGGCGTTTCTTCCCCGCTCACCGCCCTTTTCCTTCTTCTGCTCGTTGAACGCTTTGAGAAGCTTGGCCATGTCGTTTCGGATGCTTTCCGTAGTGTCTCGAATGGATCCCATGACCTCCATTTGCTCTTGAAGCATGGCGGTGTGAGAATCTTGGTTGTTCTTTAGCTCCTTGGACATTCGTTGAAGCTCTTCAGTATTCCCCAGGATTGCAAACTCGGTGGCGTTTTGAAGGCGTGCAAGCTTTTTGTCCATGGTCTTTCGAGCGCCCCCAAGTTCGCTATCTTCGCCATTGAGTAGATTGGAGATCCATTTCTCTGCAACGGTTAGCTCTGTCAAGACTCTGGTGCTTTGACTCACTGAATCGTCCCAGTTCAATGTACTTGTGTGCATAACCACACATCTTGAGAAAAGACGTAAAGACATCCATCAGACAATTCTGGTATGCCTTGTACCGAGGCAATCTGGTCTCAAGAATGACAATCCGCTGCAGAAAGCTGTTCATGTCCTCAAAGAACACGACAACAACATCATAATCTGCAGAAACTTGACGACAAGCCTAAACAGTCAGCTCATTCTTCAAGAAGGAGAATATCAAGCTTCAATAAACCACGATACTTACCCCCAACATGTAGGTAATGGCTGTCCCGATAGCAGCAGCAGGAGGAAAGGCAGGAACAGCAGCAGCAATGAGTTGCTGGGCCCCCTTTTCAATGTAATCAACATTCGTCGCGAATAGTGTCCTCAACTTGTCCACTTTCTTCTCATTGTGTCGAAACTTGTGAAAATTATTCATCTCATGGGTTCCCTGTTTAATCATTGCCTCCACATTGTCAAACTTCTTTTCAAGGTCAAAACCCACAATACCTTTATAGGCCTTGAGGGCATCTTTCCACAAGTCGGCAACATCTCGATTGTCGTCCTTGAGGTCGTCGGGAAGGTTCGGTTTCTCGGGAGCCATTGTGTCTGACCACATTGCCAATAACCAACTAGGGGGGGAGAGCGATTATAACCATGGTGTCGTAGCGGGGTCAGCCCTGTTAGATCAAGAATTCGTCGCACTATCACCACTAGCCTCTGTCCAAGTGTCGACGATTGGTGCGACTGTGATGACCAGGGTGAAGCTGAACAGCCCCTCTGCAGCACTACTACAGAGTAAGGCTAGATCCATGGCAATGACGAGTTGTTCGAAGATTACCACCAACAAGAGAATAGCATCGGAATCGTTCGATATGAGGTCAAGCATAGCATCATCAGACCAGGTCATAGACAGGCTACAGCCCTACAAGGACGCGTCCGGTATCCGCGTATCCATTCGTCTGTGGGGTGAGGCCACGCGTCCTCTCATTGGATGATATACCCCTTGCAAGGTCTGGACCGCCGATCTGATCGATGGTTACTAAGCAGGATGCATTTATCTCATCTCCGCTCCATTCCTCACCACAAAGTGAATTCACCAAGTGATGAATCAAGACGACACGACGTGATTTGATCATGCCTAGACTGGGATACAAAAAGTCCCGCAAGGGATGCCTAAGATGCAAGCAGAGACGCGTTAAGGTGTGTAATTCCCTCTTGTCACTGCAGCTGCTAATTGTTAGTGCGACGAAAAACAACCATGCTCCGCTTGCTCAAGGCACGGGGTTGCCTGCATCTTTCCGGAACATCCGGATACAGCAAGATCGTCTTCTAGATCTAGAGACTCTGACAAGGTTGGTTGTTTGTCTCCTAAAGATTCAAATCTAACTAGAGCAGAATGGCAGTCAGACAGATCTACGCAGGGGAGATTGGGTTTCTCCATCCATGAGCCCTGACCCCTATCCTTACTTTGCCAAATTTGTTACAGGCCAGGAGCCAGTGGAGAAGAGTACATGGCTCACTGACCTTGAGCTGATGCATCATTACACATTTTCGACTTATTTAACATTGCCGAGGGCGAATGAACTGCAACAAGTGTGGCAGGTCGAGGTTCCAAAGTTGGCTCTCGCTCATGCCTTTCTCCTCCATCAGGTTTTGTCAGTGTCTGCACATCACTTGGCGTATCTTCATCCTGATCGACCGACTCTCTCTATATGCGCCTCTCAGCATCAGAATAAGGCCGTGGTAGGCCTCCGGACAGCAGTTCCAACCATCAGCGAAGAGAATTGCCCAGAAATATTTGTCGCTTCATCGTTGCTGTACATCTGCGCGTTTGCAAGCTTCAGTGCACCCAGCCGAGACGATCAACCACGAATCGACGATCTTCTTGACGTTTTTCTCCTGGTACGAGGCATGAGCGATATTCTCAACTCTTACAACGACGCTTTGAAAGCCAGCAAGATTAGTATCCTCTTTGTGAGAGGCGACGCGACAGAACCATCACCAATCCTATCGGCAACGGTCGAAAAACTCCGCCAATTCGAGGTACCCAACGAATTTGATCCCCAAACCGCCGATATATGTCGAGAATCAATCATTTCAGCAGTCAACTGGATTGAAAACTGCGTCGCAACAACCCGAATGCCAGATCTTCGAGTCGTCATGAGCTGGTCCTTGTCTTTGAACCCAGAATTCATGGACCTGGTACGACGAAATCATCCGGTCGCTCTTGCAGTCATTGGGTATTACTGCGTCATTTTACATCATACTGGACAGGATCACTGGTTTTTGAGGGGTTGGGGGAAGCCGATTCTCTCCGATATCATGGAGAAAATTGATCCGGAGTGGAAGTGTCTGCTTGAATGGCCATTGGCGGCAATTGAAGCTCATCTGGGGCAGATGGCATGAGGATTTAGGTATAGATAATTTAAAGGTTCAGGCCATGCAATATCATCATCACAAAAACTAATAAAGACCAAATGTATATCATCATCATATAAACAAAACAAAAGAACGCTACTTTTAAGACAGCCTGTATCCAACCTCTAGTTTACCCAGACCGTAATCCATGGCCAGTCTATACCAGTATTTATTCACAGCCCTTGTTCTACTTCCTCTGTTCACGAATGGTGGTCATGGACTCCTCCTCAGTCTTTTCCAGCTTAGACTCACGGGGGATTCCGTTCTCCTTGAAATATCGCCAGTCCAAGAAGCCGACTACAGTGACGTATTTGGCCATGATGCTAACAAGTTAGCCAAGTTCAAGAAACAGCTTGCAGGTCACATACCTCATGCAGATTCCCAGCACACACACAACCCAACCAATAGCACAGCTTGTGCCAATGCAAATTCTTCGGTTACCCTGAATCATCATGAATGCAACCGCTGCCCAGAAAACAATTTCCATGGCATTGAGAATGAAATAAGCCTTGAGGCTACTCCATTTCTTGAGGCGGTCAACATGCTCAGTTAGGAGCTGATAACTGATGATAACGATGGATTTAGCGCCCTGAATTTGTTAGAAATGACGATAAAGGTGGAGAGCACATACCATTCCCAAACCCATGGTTGTTGAGCGTCCAGGTGGAGTATTTTTCATGAGAAGTCGAGCTGCAGACAGGGCAACGACAACAATGACCAACACCAACTGAGCAAGGTGAATTGGCAGCTTGGCCTTGCTAGGGAAGAAGGGTTCGATGCTCTTGAGAGTGGAGGCCGTTGTGATGCAGAAGATGTGAGATGTGATGTGAGATGTGAGCTGAAGATGAGGATTGTTGATGTCCTGAAACCCAGGGAAATGTCCAGTTTTTAAATCTGATACTCGGTGACATTTTACCAACTGACGCATCTCAATCTCAATGTCAAAAGATACGCTTAAACTTGAAGCAACAAGCCGCATTGCCAGGCTAACGACTCAGCCCAAGCTAACAGCCCTGCAAAGCTTATTCCGTGGACCATTCAGCCCTATAATTGGCCAAGAACTAATCGGTCCCGCTCTCGGTCTCGGTTTCGCTCCCGGTCTCCCAAAATTGACTCTGTTCGGCATTTGGCATGTTGATTGCCATGTTTACTCGTAATCTACGCGTGGCCGTGACGTTGATATTCCCCTAATACTGGCCTTACAGGGCGATCAACGTATCGGATTGCCCGGTATGTTCAGTATATTTCGGTGTCTTCCGGTTTCCGTGGATTTATAATGCCATGTCCCTTATCTCATCTCCTATACGAGACCTTGGGGGTCCGCACATCAGCTCTTAAATGGCTGTCCCCCATCTTGGAATGTTTTTTCATCTGCAACCTTCAAAATGGATCCTGAAAGAACCCCAAGGTATGTCCTTTTCTCCGATAATGACGCTTACTGACTTGTTAGTCCTCAACCTCCGCCGACCTACTCCGAGGCGACTATGTCTGCCCTCACCTCGGATGGGTTTTCTGTCTCTCCAATGTCTGAACGATACAATCCTTTAGCCCAGGTGACCGTTTCACCATTGGGAACGCCGATACCTCCATCAGCAGATACCTTTACAGCAAAGCCTGGGATTGAACAGGAGCGGCCGATCGAAAACGAGAGTAGTCGAGGGATCAACAATGACTGTCTTCCTGAGGTTGTTTCAAATGCCGTTGTCAGGGTAGATCAACGAGTTGCAGAGACACCGGACGATCGTATCGAATATGTGTCGAGTCTAGAAGTCATGTCAATCACGCCTCGATCGGTCACACCTCGGACAGTTACACCTTTACATATGCTTGGGGATCAACCTGAATCGATCGACTGCCCATTTTGCCATCGCCGAACCGAGACTCGGGTTAGCAAGAAGCCTTCAAACGCAACACAGTGAGTTCCCTGGCAGCTTTTTTGGAGCGAAGCTGACTTCTCAGTCTACAGGCGGTCCTTCTGTTATTCACTACGGTCTGTGGAGTGGCTGCTCCTTATGTAGCTGGGTGGTCTTTTGATATTGAGCAGTTTTGCCAAAATTGCAGCAACAGAGTGGCATACAAATCCCAAGGGAAGGAATTGCATCTTTGTAAAGCCCCTGACTCCTGGAAAGAGCCGTCAAAGTTTCCCGATGCCGAGTAAGATCCGGGGCAAATGCTAGCGGGAGTTGGAGGTGTTTTCTTTGAACTTGTACCCAAGTATTAACCTAATATTCCGGGCCTGGTATGCCCATAAAAGCTGGTATATATCGATAGAATTATTATGAACCTCAATATGTCGTCTGAACTGAGTTTGTTCCTTCCTCTTTGAATAAGGTAGATTCAAGCTTAAATCTCGGGCCAATGATAAATTCTAGGATTTCCGCATTTTGGCGAAACGGGGCATTTCGTTGATCAGGTTTAGGGTACGTAGTGAGGCAGATGAGGTTATTCGGACTTCAGTCTGGGTACGTACCTGAAACGGCTGTGGACGAACTGGAATATTGTTATTTCAGCTCTTCTAAGGAATTAACGATAGCTATCGTGCTATAAAATTGAATATCTGCTGTTTCAGCTTACTTCAAGGTTTAACGGCCATCGAAACAACGACTTGGATGAAAGCTTGGTAAGGGTTGAAAATGGAATTAAACACAAAGGACACAGTTGCGCCTCGTCGCATTAATTGTAGATCAATTACCTTTTACGCGCTGCTTATGAGCTCCCAATTTTAGCAAAAAGATCCCCCCAACAAGAACGATCCATTTAGCGACCAGTCCAAACGCGTAAAACAACGTAGCTCGCTTACAATGCGCGTCTGAAACATAACAACGTGAACTTTACGCGGATGTTCCTGCATACAGAAGCCGGCAAATCGATTGCCCCAAACTTACGCATTGACAGATCCCCTGAAGCTAGCTTGTTCGAGAGCAGCCCCTTCGCATTCTTCGGTGAAATATCGTCACCAAGTAATCATCGGAGAGGTACAAAAGGCCGTTGAGGCGCGCCTGGGGTTGCAGCCCGGTAGAAAAGCTGCACAAAAACGCACTGCCGCATCGTTGCACGCCCTTGCAGCCCGTGGTCAGGCGGTGCCAAAAAAGCTTGATACGCCACGGATGTTTTTAATATCGGGCTTTGACGCCGTTTATCGGCACTTATCGATAGTGATCGCCCTCACATAAGCCCTCGGTCACATCGTTGCTCTACCGGTGTGGTAGCAATCAATTTCGACTCTACGGTGAAGCTGCAAATTGGCATCTGGTTGATAAGATGATGGATTGTGATTGAGTTCAAAGACACGCGTCTGAAAACAATGTACCGGTTTCATAAGATGCGCCTGCATGCCATCTGTTTCGGGCATGCTTGGCTTCAATGGCGTTCTTTTTGGTTCTTGGCATCTTTTTTGCTGTTGCATCGGCACTCTCAGTGTCGAGACAGATTCAACTTGGAGATCATGAATACTTTGTCCCTCCTACGGTGTCCTGGAAGCTTGAATCATGGGACTACAAGGCAGCAGAGGAGTTTGTTCCCTTGACTGTTGTTCATTTGAACGACACGGTCAATGCAGCCAGCGTTGCCTCGGTGTTGGTCGAGTATGGGAAAGACGATGTGTGGACAGCATCTTTTACCAAGAGTAAGTTTCACACCATTTAGTTACTTATGCTAACGAGTCAAGTCATCTGTGTCAAGTGCACAAAGACGACAAACGATTGGGTCAAGGATCTTCCCCCTGAGTATAACACGTCAGCAGTCTTTTACTCAGACAACGCTCCTCCTGGACCGTACTTTGTTCACACAACCACTGGCAACGTGTATCAAGCATATCGACTTTACGCTGACACAAACCAAGCTTTCATTCAGGTATGCTAACCCCCAAGTGTCTTCTTCGCTAACAGATTAGGCTTCCTATCAAGATCCCTCAGGAACCCATCATCCTCTCCGCGCTGCTAGCTTTTCTGCTGGAGGACTTAGCATCGCCGTTCCGTCTCGACTCTACCTTACCCCGACACCCGAGAAACCCCTTGCTGGTGTGAGAATCTCTGTCAAAGATCTCTATGATCTCAGGGGTCTCAAGACAAGCGGAGGAAACCGAGCACTATACGAAATCAGCGACATCAAAAAAGAGACAGCTTTTGCGGTTCAGAGACTTATCGACGCCGGTGCGGTTGTTATTGGTAAGAACAAGATGTCCGAGTTTGCATTTGCAGGCATGTATGTCACTGAGCACATTGACTATCTCCTCCCGTTCAATCCCCGTGGTGATGGATACAACTCGCCAAGTGATAGCTCAGGGGGCTCAGCTGCAGCTGCAGCTTCTTATGACTGGCTTGATGCTACCATGGGGAGCGATACAGGGGGTAGTATCAGGGGACCAGCTGCAGTCAATGGTGTTCATGGGAATCGACCAACCTGGGGAGCTGTGGATCTTACTGGAGCGCTTCCTCTGTCAACAGCAATGGACACCTCTGGAATCCTTGCTCGAGATCCTCTCCTATGGTCCAAGATCAACCGGGTCCTCTACTCCGAAACCAAAGAGTACCACAACTACCCAAAGACCATATATCTCGACCCACAAAGCAAGGCGACAATATCTAACCTTCAAGACTACTTTGTCGAGGTTGCAGATGTAGCCCAGCACTTCCTCGACGCATTGACAAAGCTCTTATCAGCTGAAGTTAAAACCTTCTCCCTCGACAAAGCATGGGACAAGTCAGGATCTGATCCGGACAACTCCCTTTCGGATGTCACAAGCTTCGTCTACCGGAACTTGACCCGATACGAGCAGTGGACCAAGTTTGGAAAGGATTACGTGAAGAAATACAAGGCCTCTCATAACGGAGAATTTCCTCACATGGTTCCTCACATTCGAAGCGGTTGGTTAATGGCGAACAAGACCATAACTGAGGAAACACATCGTCAGGATCTTGAGTCCAAGAAGATGGTTGAGGACTGGGCCGCGAAGCATTTCTTGTCTCCTGATAAAGATGCATGCTCAAATGCTGTCTACATCTACTTTTGGACCCCATTGGCAAATTACAAGCCAGATGTTTCCAAAGAGTAAGGAGCCTCTCATTTATAGACATCTCTGACATTCTCAGCACTTCCAACCCTTACATTTCGCATTTGGCCGACATAATCTCCAACCAACAAGCTGCAATTCTCGAACTGAACAAGACAATCAACTGCAATACTACGCTTGGAACCCCTGAAGCCTGCAAGCTTTCCTTGGAAGCCCTTGTCGACAACGATGACGATTCTGACGATTCCGTTTCTCCTGGCCGCCTGGCATCTGTTGCTGGTCTTCCTGATTACGCCATCACTCTTGGAAGCTTTGACTTGGGAGGAGTAAACTTTTCCAACTCGACGTTGAAGAATCAGAGTCTACCACTGGCGGTTGACATTATGGCGGCCAAGGGATGTGATTTTGTCATTTTGGATATTGTTGAAGCATTGTACAAAGAGGGGGTCATCAGAACGGTTAAAACGGGACAAATTGTGTAACTTTAGACTTGAATAGTACATGGAAACGACAAAATAGTACCGTCAACCGTGATTTAATAAGACATAGAACGCCATTATGCTCCGTCTATAATAGTGGTGGCTTCGTCTAACCGAGAATTAACTAATTAAACCGAGATGGTGAGGGTTTTTTGCGCATGCGTTTGGTTCACATGCATTATTCATTTTGACCCCTGCTATGCCTCCTCATTTACATTTCGGTGTCCTTTATTGAATATTCCAGGACTAATCAGTCTATTTATACTTACTTCGCCACATCTAATCCCTCCTCTTCCATCATCCAAACGTAACGCTACTCCAACAACTTGTGTTAATAACAGACGGCAGTAAGTATGTTAAAAGTGTGAGTCATTCATCAGCTATTAACCATAGTTATATTGACCTAGCTTCTCGTCAAAACTAATCCCATGGCTCATCAGGAAATCATCCCTTCCAACCCCTTATCAGCTTTACAATCTGGACAAGAGGGCTATAAACAAACAGTGAGTACTATAATTCTTTGAAATTTATATGATTTTAATGATCCATTGCAGATAGGCTTCATCTATTAGTTATAAATCATGTCTACTAATCAGCAAGCCATAGACCAGGCTCAGGCCGTGATAGACAAGCAAGGGCCATTGGAAAGCGTCAAGGCGGATATCATTTATCTCGATGGGCACAGATTCCGTATCAATCATGGAGTACCTCAACATATTACTAACAAACTGGATGCACTCTTTTGGCAGGAAGAAGAAGTAAAGTATGACATTATTCCAGAAGAGTTAAAGACATATGAAGAGAAGGACGAACAGCCAGATCAAGATGGTGGAAAGAAGTAGACGCTAGACATTCCTATGATGCATCTATGATCTTCCATTCGGAATGCACTTGAGCTTAATACCTCTCCACGGGCTTATGCCCAAACTGAGAATGAGAATCCTCGCAACCGAATGTTACTCAATCGGCCGCTAACCCCGAAAGGAAGAGATTTGGAGCGCCAATGCTTGGCCCTTCTGCCGAGCAAATCATAAAGATCTGATAAGATAATCTTGATGAGAAATACGAAGCATTTTCCTCGCCAAGCCACCCGAGATGATTGATCTAGTCGTTTTTCGAGTAGATTCAAGTCTAGTTCGTCTCATGATACATCTTGGCATGGGGGTCCCAGTCTGTCGGTGCGCCTTTAAATGCCAGGACCCGACCAGATTTTCAGATTTGCATCGACAGTCAACTACAATGTCTGAACAAAGGAACGATATTACGCCCGCTCCGCGGGAGCCGTTGGGCGATGACGGCGGACGTACATCGGAGAAGGCTGAAGTCGACTCTGAGGAACAAATGCACCATGCACCTCCAACAGAGGCTATCCGCAAGATCTGGACGAAATCCCCACTCATCGTCGCGTTTGCCGGGTGAGTCGGATGCATACGCAAGGCAAAACACGAGAACTGGAAGCTAACGTTACAGTCTCTTTGTTATGAACTTTGCCATGATTTTCGCTGCTTCTTCTGCTGGCGTCTACGATCCCTACGCCACAAGCCATTTCAAAGGCCATTCTCTTATCGCCACGGCCAATATCATTCACGGCATTGTTCGGATTGTTGCATATCCTCTGCTGGCAAAAGTTGCAGATGTGAGTAGCACCCAAGACAGCAACGCAGGACTAATGAGATTAGCACATTGGGCGACCACAAGGATTCGCAGGGTCAGTGATCAGTATGGCCCTAGCAAACGTTCTCTATGCTGCGTGTCACAATGTTGAGACGTATCTCGTAAGTCTACAGTTCTCTTCCCTTCAAGTCTAACGTTCCTAGGCTGGTGGTATCTTTGAATCGTTTGGCGATACTTGGTGGACCATTACCGAGCAAATCTTTATCGCCGAAGTAACTTCCCTCATGAACAGAGGCTTTCTCTTTACGCTGCCTGAGTCTCTGGCTGCCATTCCGACCTTGTACGCTGGCACATATCTCGGCGAGCACATGCTGCTCAAGTCGTCATGGCGTTGGGGATTCGGTATGTGGGCTGCCATTATGCCTTTCTGCGCACTCCCTACCATCGCCATCATGGTATTTATGGAGTTTAGAGCTCGGAAGAAGGGCATCTACTATAAGCGAGTTTCACTCCGGGCTGCTTCAGAGATTCCAGAGGGTGCATCATGGACAACAAAGGTCCGCCAGGTCCTGTTCGTTCAGCTAGACATTGTCGGTGCATTCCTCCTGCTCGCTGGTCTTGCAATGACTCTCTTGCCGCTTTCCATCACAGGAAGAAGAAACACTGAGCGGTGGACCGAGCCATCGTCTATTGTGCTTCTAGTTGTAGGAGTATTGACGTTTATTGGCTTCTTGATCTGGGACGGACGATATGCGAAGAAGCCCATCGTTCCGTTCCGTATGATCAAGAACCGCAATGTCATTCTTGCTTGTGTTTCTGTCTGCATTATTGCAATGTCGGATTCCACTTATAGGACATTTGCACCAAGCTTTCTGCAAGTGGCTGGAGGTTATTCACCTGGTCATGCAGTCCGCATCGAGTGAGTACTCTTAAACATGCAGAATTCATCTGACTTTGTACAGCAATGCTCGACGAGTTGCCCTGAACCTCGGTGGTCTTGTCATTGGTATAGCTATTAGGTTCGTCAAGCATACGAAACCGTTCATCGTTCTTGGCTTCTTGATGGTTGCTCTAGCCAATGGGCTGCCCATTTACTTTACCAACATCGATGGATCTCGAGTCGCCAACGAAGCAGCTCTTACTGCTGGGCAGGTGCTTCTTGGTCTCGGTAGGGGCTTTGCTCAGGTGCCGCTTCAGGTCTCTCTACAAGCTGCGGTTCCGGATCACGAGATTGGTATTGCGACGGCCATGTTTCTGTCTTCATCTGGATTTGGAGCCAACGTTGGCAACAGGCAAGTTCTCTCACTGTCCTTAGGACATAACTAACACATATTAGTATCGGAGGTGCTCTCTGGAACACTCTTCTCCCCCGACGTCTGGCTACAAATCTCCCAGAGGTTGACAAGGCAAACAGCACCACCATCTTCCGTTCCATCGTGGCGGCACAGAGCTATGAGCCGGGTACAGCAACCAGAGATGCTATTAATCTCAGTTACCGCCTAACGCAACAAACACTGGCTATTGGATCTCTTTCACTGTCTATTCCTCTCCTGCTTATTATGTTCTTCTTCCGGAATGTCAAGTTGGAGAAGGAGGACGAGAAGAGGAACGAGGTCGCTGAGCAGCAGCTTGCCGCAGCGGGACAGGGACTTTCTGGACAAAACACTGTGGCGGAGAAGAGTTAGAGCCGAGGTCTCATCTCTCGCTCAAAGTTACATGCATCCTGTAAGCCAAGACTTGCCAACAGTGTGCTCAAGTGCCGATGTTTCAACTGGGCTCAGAGTCTGACTTCATCGAATAAAGCTGGACCAATTACATAGCTCCTAGACTCGAATGTTAGACTGAAAGAGACAAAATACGCGGGGTTGCGTCAACCTTTGTGCGGAGAAGTCACGAGACCACCCATCTGGTCAATCGAGTTACCTGATCTGGGTTAGCCAGTATTTCGGCTGTTTGTGGCTGTTCAGGAAGGTTTTGGGACCGACTTGGTTGTCCAAACTCTTGCACTTTTCATATCGACGTCTGTATACTTAAACGGTGCATCTTGAGCTTCTCGGCCATCGATCACAGCACTTTTCAGAGCGCCCACTATCGTATCGAACATTGTCAATATGCCCTCGCTTCTTGAATCCTTTGAACTGCGCCCAGATGTGGCCTTGGTTGTCTTTCTAGCCATTGGCGCATGTTGGTTACTCTACTCCTACAAGTTCCAGGGCAAATCCGGTACGTCCATTGCCCTCTCTGTTCGCTATTGCTAATTATTCAGTGACTCCTGAGCCTAGTGCCTTCAAAACTCCCACGCCCAAGCCTCTTCCCGACTTTGATCTAGACAGAACCAAGCCTCAGCTATATCGTCCGTTCCGTCATGGCAAAAACCACATCACCATGGGAATCAGGAAACTTTACTGGGACAGCTGGATCGAGATGGACTCCAATTTTCTCTGGTTCCATGACACCAAAGTATCCGAGCTTGAAAAAGACCTGAACGCTCATGTTCAATACGTCGATAACGCCGTGACTCGAGACGCCTGCTTTGAAGTCTTGGAGGAGCTTACCAGCTACTTGACTGCACGTTATCCAAAGATCTTTCAGCTCAAAGAAGGTGTTTTGCATAACACTCTAACTGGAGAAATGTTCAACTATCCTGCTGGTAAGTAGGATACCCCTTTTTTAACCCTGCTAACAATATAGCCAATCCAACCGATGCCATGACGATCGCAGCCAAGTTAGTACAAGACGACCTCATTATAATGGTCGAGAATGACGGTAAGTTATTCCTTTTGTCATAAACTCAGCTAATTCCGTAGATGGTCAATACCACCTCGATGCAGGAGCCGTTTGTCTACCCGGCTTCTGGCGATTGAAAGAAAAGTTCAACATGTCTCTTGATACTCTTCACATTGAAGCTGGGGTTCCCCATTATCAAGCAAAGCTCCAAAAGTCGATGAATCGGTTCTTCAAAAGCATGCTCCCAGAGAAGGCAGTGATCCGGAACAATGTGAGTGACCTGAGGGCTATGAGACAAAGCTGACCATTTAGTTCTTTATTCAACTTGACGACGGACTCCATTGGTCTCATAGAATGGGAAATCAAGACGGTAACGAAGTCGCATGTAAGTTACCCCCTGAATCACACCCCTGAGCATACCCCTTAATCTGACACTCTCAGCTTGGGCAACGGCAAACGATGTTGGTCTGACTATCGAAGACCTCTACTTTCGGTCCGAAAGACAGTCTCTCCGACGACTCCCTCGATCCAAGGCGCTCTTGTTTACGGTCCGAACCTACTTTGAGCCAATCACGACGATTGCCAAAGAACCCCACGTCCCAGGCAGATTGGCCGAAGCGATTGAACAATGGGATGAAGAGACGTCAAAGTACAAGGGAAAGCATCATTGGGCGGGTATACTTCTTCCCTATTTGCATGAGCAGGACGAGCTTCAGAAAGAGTCGGGGCTTCTTGAAAAGATGTCTGAAGGTGTTTATCCTTTCTAGTCTAGTATAGACATCGTGGATGCGTCTATTATCCAGTTCCTCTCGCATTTTTCTAGAGTTTACGCTCCTTGAGAAGTGACGCAGTGATGAGTGTAATTCCAGCAAACACAATCGAAAGACCTGGTCCGTTAGCTACGTCTAGGCATCTGGAGGAAGACATACCATGGCCATATTCGATTCCCTTGACATATCCATCGATAAGCACCTTTTGGACTGCTCCGGTGGCATGCTCGATATATGAGACGCTCTCAGAAGCTTTGCGGATGATCTAACAAGTTAGCATAGCCTAATAAATGCCAACCAACTTACCTCGGAAATCTCAGCTTGAGACATGCCAAGTCTGGTCAGGTCCAACTGCACACTATATCTCAGATATCCCTGAATGATTGCACTGGTTCCTGCCATGCCAATAATAGTTCCCAAGGTGGTGGTCATAAATAGGCCTGCAGCGGCAGCAGCTTTGTCTTTGGGATCAATCGAGGCTTGCAAGGAAATAAAACCTGCACTAAAAGCGATACCAGTTCCCAGGCCACTAAAATGGTCAGCTTTGCTTGATGAGAGTCGAAGCACTTACCCAGGGAAAACGTAGAGCGATTCTGCCCAGTTAGTATGTCCATGCCATCGCAGAAGCATCAGAGTGTAGCCAGTGATGGAGGAGGTTGCAGCAAACACAAGCAGTGCCTTATATCGGCCGGTTCTACGACAATGAGTAACTGTAGTTGATCTGGACTGCGGAGCTTACCTATTAATAGTGATGCCAGCAGCAATTCCTCCAATTGTGTTTCCAATGACTGCTGGGAAAAGATGGGCTCCTGCAATAGTGCTCGAAACATGTTGGGTAACTTGGAAGTAGATAGGAACCGTATACATCATCTAACTGGTCAGCAGAGTCTTTTTGGTGGACAACCACTTACTCCCAATTGTGCTCCAGCTTGGGCCGCGACAATCAGATACGACTTTGTAACCTGTGCATTCCGAAGAAGTCTAAGAGGAAAGATGGGTTCCTTGGCCCAGCGTGACTCAACAAAGACAAAAGCAACAGCCAGAACAAGGCCAGCTGCAAATAGGGCAAAGATGATTGGATGGCTCCAAGGTATTTTCTGGCCTCCGATTTCCAGGGGCATCATCAGAGACAGGACGGTAGCACCCAGTAAGAGAGCTCCAAATACATCGATCCGGGCCAGACGGCTGCCGATTGAACTCTCTTGGGTACCGTGTGACGTCGAAGGGAGGAGTAATCCACAGATGACCATGGACGCGGCAAAAATAGGAGCTTGTCCAAGGAACGACCTGACCAGTTAGCATGGTTTAGTAAATACTACAGCAGTACTTACCATCTCCAGCCGATTGTATCAGCCAGCAAACCTCCAAGAGGCCCCCCAATGCTCCGACCAACTGTGGCAATCACATTCATGTAGCTCTGCCAAGAAGCAACTTCTCTCAAGGGAGCGAGGTCTATCCGGTCAGCTTAGTCTATCGTTTGTTGACTAACATACCTGTGATGATTACTGAAGCCATTGCAGTCATGCCAGCACCTCCTGAGCCAGAAATGACGCGCCCCAGAATTACCTGCCACATAGACTGGCCAATACCCCTATTTCTGTGAGAAATGGTCGCAATCTGAAGGGTAAACTTACACCAAGGCACTATTATGGTTAGAATGATAAGATTAGTCAATAAGCAAAGAAACTCACCATCCAAGAGCAAAGAGTCCATAGCAGAACATCAAGATAGCCTTTCGACCAAAGATGTCACTGAGTTTTCCGTACTACAATCTTAGCAACCATTCATACACTCAATTCTGTTACTTACTACTGTCTGAGAAGCTGCACCAGCCAGCATGAAGCTGATAAAGAGCCAGCTAGAGTCTGCCAAGTCTCCAAACTCAGATGCAATCACAGGATGTGTTGCCAAAACCAATGAGCCGTCGGCATTTGAAGTAAAAACACCTGAAATGTTAGCGAGAACAAACTGCAGATGGAAACATACCAATGAGCAAAGCAATCACAACTCGAGCGATAAATGCATGGCTATAAGGCTTCGGTTCCTCCGGCTGAGGAGCACTTTCACAATCTGAAGCTGAACCATATCCATCCCGCTCAGCGGGCAAAAGTCGAGACGACTCTGTATCATTAGTCGTGGCTGTCATCTTGCACAGTCCTGTATCAGTTGAATGTTGAACAGTTCAAGTTGAGTCAAATGTTTTCGACTCAATGTCGATCCGAATTAGGCGTGATGTGATTCTGGTCGAAAGCACATCATCGACGCCCCACCGGTTTCTACGCCAGGGGACGAATGGCGATGGGATATGGCTTATCGATACGAGGATGCTAATTAGATCTGAGATATTTATTACAGAAATTGTTGAGAGCTGGAGAGGAAGAGTTGTCCAGGTTGTGTTGGCCCAGCGAGGTAAGATGTCACAACCAGAGACTGGCTCTAACCAGGAACTCAATTCATAACCTCCACATCAATCAGGAGCCATAAATGAACTTGCGAAAATAAAATCAGAATTAAAGGAGCATCAATTGACACATACAATGAGTACGAAGCCATATCCATCTCATCTGCAACATAATGCTGCAGAAGAATGCCTCAGAACACAAGGCTTCAGACACAGACCGTAGATCAACCAGTTATGAATAATGCAGAGCATAAAATGCATAAAACGATAATCACATGCATAATCACACCAGCGCTGCTTTAATAGACCAGACCCATCAAGCGCACCCCGGTCTGAAACATTATTTCCGCTGCGGGCGTACATGCGACCACTATCTTATCTACCAGACTACCACACACGATCTTCCCTTGACTTGCTCTTTAGTTAAACTCTTCAATAATCCTCCTCTTTGACAACAAGTTCAAATACCTGACATCCAAACCCTACCCCGTGACCTCATCAACGTTCCAATTACCTCATCAAAAAACCCAAATTGTGGATCTCCGCCCTTTCTCGACATGTTCCGAGTCTTTTCCGCGTCCCATGACCTTTGATCCCCCTCTCGAACATCATGGAACATCAACTCATCATGGCGGACCAAGAGTGGGAGGAGACCTATAGGGCCATTTCTAGGTCACTAGGTACAAGTCCTGATACAAGTGCAGACTTTTCACTTCCTCTTCTCGACGTTGGACTTCCAGAGTATCGACAGGAAGAGACAATCTCTCCGAGCATACTCCAAACTTCAACTGCGCCACCAAAGATTGGCAATCGTTTCTCCTCTGAGGCTGTCAAGATTTTGAGGAATTGGTTTGCAAGTCATGAGCGACATCCTTATCCCACGGTTGAAGATGTTCAGAGTCTACAGAATCAGACTGGTCTCGGTCGACAGCAGATTACAAACTGGTTTGCAAACACCAGACGGAGGGCGAAAGCTCACCTTTCAAGGCCTGCATCTCCAATGTTTCGGAATGATGAAGAGGGACATTCTTCAGGGCACCAAACGCCTATCGATACACCTCGTCGACGACCAACGCCAGCACCATTCGAGCATATGAATCCTCTACAACGATGGGAGAATTCACCACCCGAACACGAAGCTGCTACCGTTCATGATATTTCTCGCGCTGTCGCAGCCTTCTCTGAACGTCCACGTGGTCGCATAAAGTCCCGAAGCAACGCCTCATCTGTCAGCAGCACAGGAACGTCTGGTTCAAGTCGTGATTCTGGTTCCTGCAGTTCAGCTCACTCTCACCCGTCGCGACAATCTTCTACGTCCTTCGACTTGTTCCAAAGACGTCACAGTCGACGACGAAGGGCCAGGCTAAGGCGTCAAGAAGTCAGGACAAATCTGTTGCAGGCCCAAAACACATATCAGTGTACATTCTGCACCGAAACCTTCAAGACAAAGTACGACTGGCAACGACATGAAAAGTCTCTGCATCTATCTCTAGAGAATTGGGTGTGTTCTCCGAAAGGTCCTACAGCGATTCATCCCGAGGAAGGGTTGCTATGTGTGTTTTGTGGCATCAAAAATCCAGACAAGACTCACCTAGACGGACACAATCAGAGCGCCTGCATTGAACGACCAATTGAAGAGAGAACATATCACCGAAAGGATCATCTTCAACAACATTTGAGATTGGTTCATGCGTCCAAGTTTCTGAAATGGCCAATGGACGAATGGAAAGTCATGACTCAAGAGATTCGGTCTCGCTGCGGCTTCTGCGGGATCAATCTCATGACATGGGCTAGTCGAGTTGATCATTTGGCAGACCATTTCAAGGCTGGAAGCACTATGGAGCACTGGAAGGGAGATTGGGGCTTTGACACCAAGATTATTGACAGGATCGACAATGCGATGCCTCCATGTAAGTCGTCTTCTGGCTACGCATCTCTCGCTTCAGTTTATGCTGACCATCAGACCTTATTCACCATGAACGGAACTCTCCGCTTCCGTTTGCTGCA
Organism: Fusarium duplospermum; assembly: GCA_003946985.1. NCBI lineage: Eukaryota > Fungi > Ascomycota > Sordariomycetes > Hypocreales > Nectriaceae > Fusarium > Fusarium duplospermum. The sequence continues at coordinate 268,254 of NKCI01000032.1, read as the reverse complement.
ACAAAAGGACCAGCAGATACGCCAACAAGTGCCTACGAGTTGATAAAGCTCGAGCTCGAGTATTACATGAGAAACACATTCCATGCATTCGGCAGCCTACCTCAAGATCCCGAGCTTCACTTTGAAGGATGTTCAGTTATTCTCGGCGCTGAAATCATCTCTCCGAACCCAGCTTCGTCTGCTCCCTCGTGGCTTTGGGACATCTTCATGTCTTGCACAGAAATCGCCAACCAAGCAAGACTACGTCCAACGAAGCAGCTTGCAGAATCACGACTCAGTCAGCTCAAGATTAACGGAAAAGGCAACATCTTTGAGAATTGTGAACTCGAGGCTGCACTGCGTCAGTATATGGCAGCTCATGCAGCTGTAGGACACTTTCCATCCGATTCAGAGCTACAACAAGAAGCCTGTAATGCTCTTAACCGTATCGAGAGCTCATCTCCCAATCCTTCGAGGAGGTTCCTGGACTTTTTGATGAGACTAGTCTGGAGTTCCACAACTTGGCTGTTACCCCTACGAGAACGGGCTCCTGTTGTTGCATCACCTCTGAATGATCAGGCTCTTCTATGGCCACAGAATCAAGCCCTCGATAATGTCAATGGTGCTGTCTTGGGGGATATGAACGTGGATCTTCAAAACCTCAGCAATTCCTGGATACCCCTGACAGAAACAGACATGCCTCTCGAGCGATCCCTGTCTCCTGGGATATCAGAAGGCATACCACACTTGACATCTCCTTTGATCAATCAAGAGATGCCATCTCACGACTCTCTCGATCGAGCTCTCCTCCGTGATAAGGTCCGAACAGCGACACCATTCTTCATCAACGACAACAACAGTTACCGTCGACTCAAGAGAGAACTGTCCAGATTCGTCATGACTACAATGTCACAAAACAACCCCAACAGACACATTCCAAGCGATGACGAGTTGAAATATCAAGCCCGATGGATCTTATACGACGAGTAAGTCTCCCGAAGCAATCTACTTCCAAGCTAACAGTTCAGTGATGATCCATGGAACCAAACACCAGTCGACAATGCAGAATGGTTACGAGAGTTTAAAAGAGACGTTGGAATACCAGAAGGACACCTATCAACTGGTTCATAGACTACATAGACACAGGACAAGATCCCAAGTTCCTCTTGACAGGTTCATTCTCAATGGAAATGTCAAAGTCAAAAATGTCCATCGGTATCCCCAGAGTCGTGCAGACATTTGGAATGTCGACAATCCCAGCAATTGTGCCTCTGACGGGTGCACTAGACAGGAGGAGATAGATTTGTTCTCCAGTGTAGCCTGAACAGTCAGCATAGTCCGTAATCTGGGATAAACACTCACCATATTGTTTGAGATACTCAATGGCTCGGAGACAAGACTGCCTATATGCCACAGTTGCGTCCATAAAGTGCTGCTTCCCTTGTTCATCAACAGAGAATCCCTCAAAGATGAGGTATCGCGATGGCCCATATGAAGGCCCCATGTCTCCTGGCTTAAAGACTGGACTCTTGAGTCCTCTAGTCTTCATGCCATTCTTGATGAGATCAAACTTGATGGTAATGATGCCGGCCTAAAACGTTAGAAAAGTCAACAGAAAACAGGAGACTTACCATTTCAATAGCTCCGCAGAAGCTAATCTCTCCGTCTCCCTGGCTAAAATGAAGGTCTCCAACAGAAAACTTGGCTCCGGCAACGTGAACGGGTAGATATGTCGTTGAACCTCGAGAGATGTTGTTGATGTCACAGTTACCGCCGTGCTCGGGTCGTCCAGGAATCGTACGAGCTCCCTCTTTCGCAATCTTCTCATACACATCACCACTTGCCTGTCCAGCGTGTGCATTCTGTGCATTCGGAGGCTGTGCAACCACCTTGTTCGGATGAGAATGAGTCATGGACGACACGAGGTCAGCTTCTCGACGGTTCCATTCTGCCAAAACTTCAGCAGATGGAGCACATCCCAAGATACCAGGATGAATCAATCCAGCAAAGCGGACCCCTGGGATGTGTCTGCTCGTACAGTAGATGCCGTCAAAGTCCCAGATAGCCTTGGCAGCATTGGGATAATGCTCTTCCAAGAAACCACCGCCATTGTTCTTTGCAAACACTCCAGTAAAACCCCAAGGTGAGTGATCAAATGGTTGGACATCAGTAATGTTGACAACCAGCAAATCTCCAGGCTCACTGCCCTTGATATCAAAAGGACCAGTGAGGTAATGGATCTTTGTTAGATCAACATCACGTACGTCATCTGCGCTGTCATTGTTGTGTATCTGGCCTCCAGTCCAGTCCAGGCATTCAATCCTGACAGTCTCTCCAGGTTCAACAACGCCAATGCTTGGCACTTAAATGTCAGCAATGTCTCTGCTCGGGACGGTTCATACCTTCAGGATGCCATCGATTATGCAGATACGGCTGCTCCGAGGCAGGACGATCAAAAGAAACAGACTGAGCAGTACGAATCTTGCGAGACATGATGGCTTGAGTTGTGTTCTTTCGAAGACCCGACGAGCTCTCTTTATCTTGACAATTCAATTCCCCCTCTTGATAAGCGCTGCAGGCCGTCGTGTGACTGACCGGATAAAGAAGGTCTGCCAGGGGTGAATGCATCAAGATGATTAGCCCGCATCAAAGCGTCAGATACGCGTGCCGCAAGATGCCGATACAACCCCGACCCCGCGTTTCCATTGACGTGGACGGACTTAAGAGTTGCCCGTGTCTCGGTGTAATTGGGGTATCATCAATCAACATGGAGGGCGTCAAGACTTTTGCTCTGGGAGATTTTGAACTCCAGAATGGAGTTCTCCCAAATGCTTGGATTGCTTATAAGACGTTTGGCGATCCTTCTTTGCCTGCAGTTCTTTATCCTTCATGGTTCTCGGGGGCTATTTACGACAATGAATGGCTTATTGGGGACGACAAGACATTGAATCCAGCCAAATATTTCATCATCATTCCGGCTCTATTTGGAAATGGCCAGTCTACAAGCCCATCCAACTCGGATATCAGTCCGTTCCCTCAGGTCTCTTTTTACGACAATGTACGAGCTCAACATCAGCTTGTAACCAAGGGACTCGGCATCAAACATCTCCATGCAGTTTTGGGATGGTCCATGGGAGCTGCTCAGTCTTTCCAATGGGCCACACAGTTCCCTGACTTTATGGACGTTGTTGTTCCCTTTTGCGGTTCTGCCAGGACGTCTGTACACAACCAAGTCTTTCTTGAAGGTGTCAAGTCGGCACTCTTGGCTGCAAAAGGCACCTGTTCAGCTGGCAGCTGCAAGGACCGGCTTGAAGGGTCACATTTGTCGAGAGTATGGACCGACAAGGAGAAAGAAGTCGGTCTCAAGGCATTTGGCAGAGGATACGCAGGCTGGGGTTTCTCTCAAGCATTCTACCGTCATGAGCTCTACAAGAAGCATTACGATGCTCCTGATCTTGAGACCTTCATGAGGGAATTCTGGGAGAAATGGGCCCTCAGCAAAGACCCCGAGAACCTACTGGTTATGCTCCAAACTTGGCAGAGCGGAGACGTCAGCAAGCAAGAGCCATACAACGGCGACTTTGAGAAAGCAATGGCAAGCATCAAGGCAAAAACTCTGGTTCTTCCAAGCAAGACGGACCTCTACTTTCCGTAAGTGCATACCCCCACGCAAGACAAGGCTAACAATTCAGTCCCGAGGACTCCGAGTACGAGGTGGCCTGCATGAATCCCAAGATTGCAGAGCTCGACGTTTATCCGTCTATCTGGGGACATTGGGCTGGAGGACCCCCGGGAAACATGGAGGATGTCAAGTGGCTTGACGAAAGACTCAAGAGAGTGTTTGGTGACCCCGTGGAAAGTCTAAGCGAGGCAACCGCTCAGGTTCAGATTTGATTCAGATAGTGATATGTGATAGTGAATCCATTCAATTCGTACATCTCGGGATCCTTCGGTCTCGGCATCAATTGCCAACCCCGCGCTGTCAGGGGTGTTATCTATCAACATGTTCATGTTCACACAAGGCGTAGACCCTGCATCAGATCAAACCGTGCATTAACCACCCGCTAATTGGACAACTAACACCAGATACAGCAGGTCAAGATAGGGCGTCTTCCAACATGTCGATTTAAGGCGGAGTTAGCTTGTCAAACAAGGGCGGATGTCAAGAAAAGGCGGAGTACCCCACACACCACCACCATCAAAGAGACAAGCAATCAAGGCGGTGTGATTGGTCACCTGGTTATCTAGATGGTGGCTGCTGCCCTCGTGACACTTGAGATCTTGTCTCTGTACGCAATGATGAGAGCATTGGTTTGGTTACACAGTGTAAGGAGTTGACTTGCGGTAGGTATAGTAATTACGGTAGTTACACAAGACGACTTGCCATGAGAATACAGAATTAATACTCTAATTCAACGACAGTAAACGACTAAGATACTATAGAATACTACAGACCCCGATCCAGATACGCGGGGAACCGTTGACACGGACCTACTCGGCACTTCAGACCCATCATGCACAAGACCAAGGTCCACCCAGACTATTTCTAATAGTAATTCCAGGATTGGATATGCAGTTGTCACATTGTTCTCAGGGTAGTCTCGGGTACGCTTCAAGGCCGGAACTCTAGGTCAACTCGAGGCCGGAAGGGTTCCGGCCATTGTCTATATAGACAAAGTTTCCCGCCACTCTAAACACATCATCAGTAACAGCAACACCAACAAAATGGCAGCAGTCAACACCCTCTTCCCTTACCTCCGCAAGGACCCCTCAGAGTTGCCCGCGGGCGAGGATCCTTTCACAATCACTACCCGTATGGGTTATCTCCCTTTTGCTCTTCCCCTCAAGAGACTTCCCTCTCAGTTCGATGCCCTCTACAATATCCTCAATGACATGCCCATTCTCAAGGAAGATGGTGCTCCTGGGTTGTTGGCTACCTTTGAGCTTGGTCCTCTCATCGATAACGGAGCTATCCCTGATCTGACTGCCGAGATTGACAAGCTTGTCATTCCTGGAACAGACAAGCGGGATATGGCTGCCATTACTGCTGCTTTCCGCGACTACAGCTTTGTCGCTTCATCATACCTCCTTGAGCCTTGCTGGGAGACATACTCTGCTGACCGTAGCAATGGATATGGTCTTGGCCGAAGGGTACTCCCCAAGTGCATCGCTGGACCATTGGTCAAGTGTGCTGAAATGTAAGTGTTCTTTGTCTGTTCTTTGTTGACATACTAACAAATCAGCCTTGATATCCCCGCATTCATGTCGTATGCTGCTTCATACGCTCTGTACAACTACTGGCTGGTCCATCCTGAACAGGGCCATGACGACTACGACAACATCCGCCTTGTCCGAGCCTTTGAGAAGGGTCTTGACCCCAAGTCTTCAGAGGCAGGCTTCATTCTTACTCATATCCACATGGTTGCTCAAACTGGTGGACTGATTGAAGGAGCTGTTGACCTCTTGGAAGCTGTTGAGAAGGAGCCCAAGGACGGTAGCAAAGACTCCAAGACCATCACAGCTGCCAAGGCCAGTCTTGAACTCATCCTCAACGCTATGCAAATCATCGAGGCCAACATGGAAGGCATGTGGACACAGTCTCTTCCCAAAGATTACATGACCTACCGAACATTCATCTACGGCATCACCAACCAGTCCATGTTCCCCAAGGGTGTCATCTATGAGGGTCAATATGACAACAAGCCTCAGTTCTTCCGTGGAGAGTCTGGAGCCAACGATGCCATCATTCCCTTGTTGGATCACATCTGCGAGATCCCCATGCCCAAGAACCCTCTTACGGATATTCTGGTTGAGTTCCGAGAGTATCGACCAAAGCCTCACCGAGCATTCCTCAAGTATGTCCGCGAGACTGCTTCTGAACTTGGTGTGCGCAGATTCATGACCGAATCTGGTGATTTGAGTCTGGTCGTTTTGTATCTTCGCGTTCTCGACCATGTCCGAAGCTTCCGATGGAGACACTGGATGTTTACTCGCGAGTACATAATCAAGCACACTCTTCATCCCACAGCTACAGGAGGAAGCCCTATCATCACTTGGCTTCCCAACCAATTGGGTGCAGTCATGGACCTGATGGAAGAGGTTGCAAAGGGGTCTGGTCTGTGGGCAGTCTTGGAAGAAGGGGTGTGGAATGGAGGTGGATCTTTGTCTGAGGAAGACTTTATCCTTGTCAAGAAGATTATGGACAATGTGGTTACCAAGAAGGCTCAGTTGAAGAAGGAGGTGGCCAAGTATTGCCAGGACCGAGGAGTAGAGTCGACTGCTTAGTGTCATGTACTGCTATGGACTGTTAATGCTCTGGAATGCGTTGTTGTTGACATGCCGTTGCTACATCTACCGTAACTCGCCTGTACCCCTGCATTTACATGCCGTGACCCATGTCCATCACAATCTCCGCTCCAATCATGAGACAATTTAAAAGATCGTCAGCAACTTGCCATTGGGTGGCTAAAATGACGTAAAGACACATGAATGTGGGTTCGGCAAAAGCAGTGGCAACGCCGAACGGACACGCCGAGCCGGTCACGGAGAACAGTCAGAGTTTACCAGTCACAAAGTTATCAGTCAGGAGCAAAAGTCATGAAATGCATCAATTATTTACGCTAAACAAATTGGTATCATCGCTTAAGCAAGAGGAGCACATGTAAAAGCTCCCCGGACATCGCCGTTACGGAACTGGGTGATCTAGTCTGGTTAGCGGGTGACCGTCAAGCGGAATGAAGAGACTTACAATGTCGTCAATGCTGGCATAGGTGCCACCGACAAGAACAATCATGCCAATGAGGAAGATAACACCATTGACAATGCTCAGAAGAAGGTTTTCCTTGGAGTACCAAGGTCCCTTGCGGATAAGCATGAACCACATAATGGCAGGGAAGTAAAAGGTGAAACCCGAGATGAAGAGCGACGAAGAGATGGACAGAAGATCGTTGAAGAAGGGGATAGCCTCGGCAATAACCCAAGCAACGATGGTGACGATGGTGATGAGAACCAACCAAGTGATCCAACCCATCTTGGTGTTGATGAAGCGGATGACAGAGTCCTTGTACACACGGCCGTGGATATAACGAGCGACGACCGTGGTGTTGATGGAACCAGAGATGAAGATGACTGGGAGAGCGATACCAAAGGCAACCTTGGAGATGAGATCACCAGCAGAGAGAAGAGCAGGCGACTTGACCTCAGGACCGACAAAGGCATACACGAGAGCACCAGTGAGGGTGTAGATGGCAATCTCGATGAGACCGAGAGCCCAGATAGACTTGACAAAGTCGCGGGGAGTGTGCATCTCATCCATAAAGCTGAACTGGCAGACAGCAAAGGAGTAGGCAAAGACAATGTTGGTGATGGCAATGAAGGCCTCAGTGAAGCTCAGGTCATCCTTGGGCCAGGCAGACCAGGCGACAGAGGACAAACCTCCGTCAGAGTCACCAGCCTTGATGCCAGTAGCGATAATGGTGATGCCGACAGCGAGGGCAATAGACACAAAGTCGATGTAACCAAGGATGGCAACCTCTGCAAAAGAAGGAGGGACAGCGACGATGAGGAGGATAATGGCAGACACAACACCAAACACCAAAGAGCAGGCGCCATTGTCGGAAAGGTTGAGAAAGGCAATGGTACCGGTGAGACAGTGAGAGCCGACGAGGAAGATGAGCTGGAGGGAGAACATGACACCAACGAGCTCATAGCCAAACTTGCCCATCATCAATCTGCCAGCATCGGCATAGTGAGAGACTTCAGGGAAGGCTAGCTTGACCTGACCGACGACGTAGGAGGTGTAGATGGCAACCAGACCAATACCGACAGTGAGGATGGTACCGGCAACCATGCCAAGCGTGGCAAAGGCAGAGGGAAGACTGAGACATCCAAGAGCAATGGCCTCGACGATGAGGACAACGGTCAAACGCTTCCATCCAAGACGGTGAAAGTGAGCGTTGCCCTCGGCAGCCTTTTGCTTCTCCATGTCACGTCTCTCCTCAAACTCGGAGATCTCTCCAATGGCAGTGTTGTCAAACATGTCCGGGACAGGTTCATGCTTGGTCTCGGACTGAGCCTGGTTGGCAGAGGGGTTGATGTGGTCGACCATGTTGAAGGAGGGATAAAAGAATAATGATGTGAGGATGAACAATGGCAAAGAGGAGGGGGAAGAGAGGCGTTATGTAGGCGAGAGTTTGGCAGAGAGAACGAGAGGAGAACCCGAGAGTGACGCCGACAAGCAAAGCATCAGTGGGTCAATATGGTCCACCAAGAGATGACAGTCTAGAAGGCGATGACGGGGTCTAGACATCGTCAGGACTACAAGAGGATCCCTGAATCCCCTCAAGCTTACATACCCCAGACCCCAAACGGTCCCCACAGACTTGTCGTCCGACACACAATGATGCTCTCGCGGTGCCGGATCCCGACGTATCTGTGTGGTTGTCCGAAGGTCGAAGCACTTCAAGGTGGATCACCATTTAGAGCCTTGGATTCATGTTACGTTATGCGGGACCGGCATTCCCAGCACAGAGCCTCAACTCGCCTTCTGCTTGGCTGCGGCCGTGTTGCGATGTGTCACCGAAACCACCGAGGACGGGGTCATCACCACGGGCACACGCCTGGGGAAGTCCGGCTGTGCGGCAAAATAGGGGAAACGAACGACTCGTACGGTGGGTTCCCCTTGGTCCCCAGGTCTCCATACTCTTGTTCTTGAGATTCTGGAGAGATTGGGTTGAGGAGACGACTGGATCTTTTACGTACGAGCAACTTGAGAGAATGCGGAGCGGACCATGTCCCGGCATTTGGAGAGTGAAATTTCGGAGGGCCAAGACGGAGGATACACGGAGAGAGACCGGGAGAACCGGCGACGTGCGTCCGATTCTCAGAGAGCCAAGACGGACCTACGACACCGCGCTTGACTGTTTCCCTCCGAAAAATTTTCCCGGACTGCCCGACACTTCTTGGTATCTCTTCGGCCAAGGGACTCGAATTGTTCTCGAAGCAGCGCTAGCCAGGGGTTTTGGTGGGTACGGGGATGAGGGTCAGTGGGTGGGACAAGGAGTGGTTATCTCTGGTTTAGTGCAATGAGCAGTAAGCAGACGGAGCATTACAAGGACTGGGTGGCGAGGTTTCTTGCCTCTGTTTGTCTGTCCTGTGACTACAATGCTAGACAGCCAAGAACAGACAGGCAGACAATGAAGATGTAGATGGTACGATGCATACAGTCAATCTGCTCAGTCACAGATGCAAACCTTGCACCTTGCGAGGTACAGCTTGCAGCATTACTCGCACCAGTGGTTGCAGTACCTGAGGCAGAGTGGTTACTTGAGCCACTTGCGTAAACTGCGCGCTTTGCAAGGGTTAAGTCTGTAGTGACTCGCTCACTCGACCCGCGCAAATAAACATAAGGTAATAGCCGGGTTTACGGTTCCGCAAATTTGCTTAGCTGCCGTCGGTCGCGCACCGAGGCTTCCAGAAGTCGTCGTCGTACTGCAGCATCTCATGCATACAGCGCTGTCGGTGGTTCGGCATCCTTGCGACCGGCCCTACTGCGTATCTTTCACTGGGTGGAGGCCTATGGAGAAAAGTCCCCCCAGGCCCTATCTTACCTGTGATAATCCGTCATCGAAACGCTTCCAGTTGGTCAAGCTTTTCGTATTGGCCAGATGATACCTGTGGAGTCACCCACCCATCGATCTGTGATAGCATGTAATTTCTAATGGGAATTTTTTGTATGAGTCGAGACACGGTCGACCCCGACTTTTGTTGGGTGTTTCAACACAAGGGATCCCAGTTATTGGTTCGTCATGTGGGAGAGTGGTTGTAGATGCCCAATATGTGTCCCTGCAATCTATATTTCTCACTACTAAATCTCTTACATGTGTGCTCTGTGCTTGTCGCTAGGTTCCCCTCTCATGTGAGCTGCCTAATCTGGTAGTGATCTCTTGGCGGCGTCGGAGATTGAATGCATGCACGTGTAGGTTCGGGATGATGAGAGTATTCTTCTTGGCGATGAGTTGATCTCCATTGGCTGTGTAAGGTATGTAGACGCAGGATGGTCGACATGAATAGTTCAGCTCGTCTATTTTGCTATTCTTCTATCGTCTAGCGTGGCCAGGTTGCGATAAAAATTCTCCGATGCGTTATCGCGGGTATTTTTTTGGAGGTTTACCCATATGCTAACCTGATCACGTTTGTACTGCCATTGAGTTACAACGCTCCGTTTAGATGCTCAAAATTACTTTGGCCCGTTTGATTGACATGTGCTTAGCGTCGAGTCGCTCGTATTCATTGCGTCTCGGTGAAGATTCCCACGAAGAGGAGAAGTGAACCCCGTTGACTCTCTGGTGTCGGGTAGTCCAATTACCGCTTGATTTCGGACTTTTATTGCATGATCCTTACATGAAGCGTTCTCTCTTATCCTCTCATCCCTCAATCCTAGCAAAATAACCCCCCCCTTCCTCTGACACAACCCTACAACCATAACCACAGCTCACCTCAGCCACCCTACACCTTACCATCAACGAAGTCGAAATAGACATCAAACACCCTGCAGTCTCTCTCCACTCAGTCAGTCCCATTTTCACTTGGCATTATTCACAGTCTCACTGAGTAAGTTCATGCAGAGATCGACGAATCTGGGGTAATACACAATTTTCATTACTATTAATAACAAACCAATCAAACTTTTCTATAAATGAATGCCCATGAATGAATACTCCCTGGTATCTTGAAATCCATCGTAACTCGTTCTGTAGTAGTCAAACCCAAGCGCCTGTAAATGATGCAAATATCAGAATATCAGACTTAGTCCATGACCACCTGCACCGGAACTGTCAGTTCCACCTTGGTGTCTCCCTCCAGAACAAGTCGAGCCGTGTAAACTCTGGCGATAATGCACGAGTGAAAGGTTGGGATAAACATCTTGTCCTCTGTTGGCAACTTGAAAGGAACTTGAATGGTTGCAGTGTGAAAGATTGGCGACCCCTTATCAGACTGCTCCATGTCGACATTCTGCGTCCACTCCACGCTATGCTTTGTCTTTCGCAGAGATACGGATGCAGGATATGCAAAGTTGTCGATCTGTCCGCCTAGGTTTGGTAGACGGGTCATAGGTTGCTCGCGGAACCAAGTGTGCGCTTGAACCTTGATAGAGGCTGAAGTGAACTGCGGGGGAATGACATCGGCTGCAGATGGCTCAAATGTGAGGCTGACAGGAATCGTAGATGGACTGGCTTCGTGACCTTCCCTGCTGAGGTGAATGGCGGCAGGTTCGGCAGCCACAGCAGAGATGCGTCCTTGGACAGCTGAAAACATGTTTTTGCGGACATTCTTTGTTCGTTCGAGGGCGTACAAGTCGTCGCTCTTGGTGATGCTCAGGGGTGGCTCTTCAAAAGTCGAAGGCATCACATTGATGGGATGAGAGCTCTCAGAAATAACCACAGGACCCTGCTTGGATTTCTTCAGAACGCAAGCCTTGATGCTGTAGCTGATGCGCGCCATATCCGGAGCCAAATCATCCTTCTCCCAGCCCCCAACAGTCGGAGGCAGACACATGTGCTTCTCCCAAACATGATCCGATTCGACCTTGTGGATGCAAGCCTGCGAAGTAAGATGGGCGGGGATGTTAAAGTTGAAAGCAAAAGTGTAACCCTTGCCAGCCTCAAAGACGTGGTTGGCTGGGTACTCATCATCGTCAATGGGCATCTCCAACCGGAGGAACCGATGAGTCGTCAAATGTGTGAGATCGGGACCATCTCGGCGAGTTTCTCCTGATCCAACAAGAGAAATGTCGACTCTATCGAATTGCATGTTCCTGGTAGGCGAGATGGTGACGTTTCCAGAGACCTCAGAGTCAGTGGTGTAGACTTTGGAATTGAAGTGACCATTGAGAGAGACGTTGACCTCGGTCTTTTTCATGGATCGGGAACGAATAATCGAAGCCAAAGCATTCGAAGCCATTCCCCAAGGGTGAGATGTGCCACCTCGCTGGATACCAATGTGGTCATACTCTGGTGGTGTCATGGGTAGCTTTGTCTGAGTCTCGACAAAGGTCGGAAGGGACTTTTCAGCGATCATGGTGACTGATGATGGTTTCTTCACTGTGATACAAGAATGAAGTTGATGAAGAATGCCCAAGGCAGAAATGAGCAAAACCTCTCATCTTATAATAACTCTTGACTTGTCAACTTGTACGCCCTGTTATGACGCGACCCATCACGACCCCATCGCATGGTTGACCCACGGGTTGACAAGTTGTAGGGCGCATGGGTGACATCGGGACCGACCCCGGGAGTCATCATCGGGAGCGAATAACAACAAATTGACGAGGGTGGCTTACAAGGTGAGATCTAGCTCTGTAAGCACTGTTAACCCGGCTTACTGGTAGCTTTTTTTCCCGGGGAAAATAGCATCAAAGGCCATGTTTTTTGAACCCCAAGTTCTCCAAGTCCTCCGCAGTCCCACTGTAGATACATGTAAATATGGGCGGGTCTCGAGTTCATGCCGTGGATCTACTACTTAATTTGTACGTAAAAGTCGGGTGAGGCTCAACAGAAGAGGACATGAACAGCATGCATTGATCTCTTCTGTCGTCTCTCATTCAATCGTCTTGACATTCTCACTTAATTCCCCTCAAACCTCATCTTCACCTTTACTCCCCAGCCTCATCTAGCGCATTTGTCAGACCATCGCTTACACAAGACCGATCCGACTTCGGCAATCCTAAAGGGCGACATTGACACCTTGAGTCACCTTGTCACGAATAGAACCTGGATAGAGCAAGCCACAGTTTGACTCTTTAACCCTTGGAGAAAACCTCGTGGGGGAAATGTTCCATTATTAATCCACTGAGAGCACGCCCTTCATGTCGTTGGCGCCCTTGTCAAATTTTTTGCAGGTCAAGTGTCAGCGCGCCTTTTGCTCAGCTGGTCCATGCCCCACACACCAGCTTGATTGATAACGTGTTTTTTTGCTTGTCAATTGTGAGATGTAGAAATATTTGACGTGATGGACGTTATTATTGTCGTATTAATTGGGAAGATGTTGCTGGTGACAGGGAAGATGGCGAGATCAGATCATGCAATGTTGCTGCTTATGACGATTTATGTGTCTATCAAGGTGGTCAGCCAAAATGCGCCAGAATTATGAAAATGAAGAAAATTCTTATCTAATCTTATCTTATCGCAAAGTTTGCCCCGCGTCAACACAAAAAATATCACCAAACTATGCCTTGAGGAATAGCAACACCATCAAATTCATCATGGCTGCGTCAGAAGACCTCAAGCCTATCCACAGCCTGGTCCTCGATACCGGTCCTCTGATCAAGAACGACCCCCCCGCGAATACCCTCCGCGCCAAGGCCGAACAGCTCTACACCCTCCCCTGCATCATCTCCGAAATCAAGGATGCAGCCACACGGTCCCGGGTAGAGACGACTCTACTACCTTTCGTTACCCTCCGAACCCCCAAGCCAGAGAGCGTCAAGGTCATTCGTGAATTTGCGCGGAAAACAGGAGACTTGGCTGTTCTGAGCAAGCCTGATATTGAGGTTTTGGCTCTAGGGTATGAGCTGGAGATTGAGCGAAATGGAGGCGACTGGAGATTGAGGAGCGAGCCTGGTCAGAAGGGGATGAATGGAAGACCACCAAACAAGGTAGTCGAGGGAGAGAAGGAGGATGCCAAGGAATCCGAGGCGACACTGGAGAGCGACGTCGAAAAGTTGAATCTTGAGCAGCCAACGACTGAAGAAAAGTCAGAGGAGAAGCCAGAGACTGCGCCCGCGACCGAGTCAGAGGCTGAGAAGCAGCCAGCGACCGAGCAACTCGAAGCCGAAAAGCAACCCGAGCCGGTCGAACAACAGACCGAGGTCGAGAAGCAGCCTGAGCTAGCAGTCGAGCAGGCAGAGGCCAAGCTCGAGTCCGTCGAGCAACCAGCCGAAGATACACAACCCTCTGAAGACGATTCAGATGCCTCCGACGACGAGGGCGGTTGGATCACTCCCTCCAACCTCAAGAAAAAACAAGCCGCAACCTCTGGCTCAACCCCCTCAGCCCCCGTCCAAAAGACCCTCCAAGCCGCAGTCCTGACCTCCGACTATGCCATGCAAAACGTCGCCCTCCGCATGGGTCTCAACCTCGTCGCCCCGTCTCTCGCCCGCATCACCCACCTCAAGAACTGGGTCCTCCGGTGCCACGGGTGCTTCAAGATCACAAAGGACATGTCACGCCAGTTCTGTCCCTCTTGCGGTCAACCCACGCTCATGCGTGCTAGCTGCTCTACAGATCAATACGGCAACTTTACAATCCACCTCAAAAAGAACTTTCAGTGGAACAACCGAGGCAACGTCTACAGCGTTCCCAAGCCAGTCCACGGCTCTGCAAACGGTCGTCTAGCAAAGAACGCAGGAGGAAAAAACAACTGGGGAAACAATCTCATCCTGGCAGAGGATCAGAAGGAGTTTACAAGGGCGTCGGATGATCAGCGCCGTCAGCGAAAGAAGGACATTATGGACCAGGATTATCTCCCTGACCTCCTGAGCGGTCACAGATCTGGAGGACATGGAAAGATTCGCGTGGGAGCAGGACGCAACGTAAACTCGAAGCGAAAGCACTAGAATTTGAATTGAATGAATCAAGTATAAAACTTCGATCGCGTTCTATCGCAGGACTCGGCCGCTCTCCATTGTTTCGTCTAGAGGCGCACTCAACTCGTACTTTTGTCCCAAACGCCGTACCGTAACGCCATGCCTGTGTTTATTCCTCCTCTGTATATTATTAGCTATTGTCGTAGCGCATGAGATTGCTGTCACTCACTCTGCTGGGTCAGGAGAAGTTCGAATCTCCGCTTGAGGGTAACGCGCTGTCGCGACCACTTGTCGTCGGGGGAGAATCGCGCAGGGTGCGCAGACTTGGTGACCTGGCCGTGGGCAACCTTCTTGAGGGTGTAAAGGCGGTTGCCTTGGGCGTCGAGGGTGTACATGAGATGCATTTTGGCGGTTGTTTGTGGTTGAATTGGCTGTGGTGTTGCTGTTTTGCTGGGTGCAGGCTGAAAGAATTGTAGAAAATTTTGGATTGGATCTGTGGTCACGTGCAAGGCTGAGCTTGGACCAGCGGTCAAGACGTTGCGACGAGGGTCATCATAAAAAGCATCACAAATAGCATCAGAAATGCAGTTAAAATACAGTTAAAAATAAGGTAAAATGCCTGTAATTATAATTTGACCTCAATGGGGTCACATGATGTTGCAAGTTTGTTGAGTTCATTGCATCGGTTCACACCATGTTCACATATCACGAGTGAATCAGGTACAGCAGCTAAAAGCAAAACAATTCATTCGTACTATCGTCCAATCCATGCCAATCCGAGCCAATCCAAGCCTCTGATATCCAGTAAAGGGACGTAAAAAGTTGGTTATAAACAATACAATACAATCAATCAACATTCACTTGAGAGTAGGGCTGGCAGGCTCGCCAACTCGCGCATTCTTGGTGCCGGCCCATCCCTCCCGTTCATAGAAGCGAAAGACAAGATCGTAGTCCTCGAAATCGTGGACAATACGATCAATGCGTCGGTATCCTCGGACAGGATCAACCAGACGGTTGGCTGCCCATCCCTTGGTGTCATCGTCACCCATACCATAAGGGTTGTGAGCCTGAGCCTTGGCCTCAAACAGGGTCACGCTGAAGCGACCAGGCTTGAAAATGTTGACAACCTGCTCAATAATCTCAGTCGTGGTACGTCCACTCTGACCACCAGGGACGTTGGTCTCGAACGAGGCAAAAGAGCAGTGAGGCTCAGGGGTGACGTGGACAGTAAAGTAATGCTCAGACTTGGCCCCTTCAGCCTGAGGAGGAACAACTCCGTTGGCAGAAAAACCACAAGGGCTGAAGAGGTAGGCATCGACACGCGCATCAGGGTAGTCGGTGGTCGGGTAGACACTGGAGAGACCGCAGCTCTCCGACACGACAGTTCCCAGAGCGTGGCCCTCAGTAGTCAGAGCCTCGGTAGAGTCGAGCATGGGATCCTCATCCCCGTTGCAGAAGACGTCCACTTCGTCAACTGGATCAAGCCCGCCCAGGCTATTGATGGCCTGCCTGCGGGCATCCTGGGCCTCTGCAGCCAACTTGTCGCTAGCGACCGCACTCGCATGCGACAAGTAAAACTGTTTGGCATTCTCAGGATCGAGGTCCGTCATGAGGATTTCGAGCGTCTCGTCGTGATGACCGCTGGGGCCAGTACCGAACGATGTCCCGACGGGGATCTTGGCCAGAGGAACATTGACCTCGGACTCGGGAGTCCGTGGAGGAGTCAAGGCCTGCTGGTTCGGAGACGTGAGGTACAGGTACCAATGGTCACCGTTCATCTTGCCCACCATATAGGCACTTCCGCCGTCAAACATGTCGTCGAGGTACTTGACCTCCTGCTTCCAGCTGCGATGGGGTCCCTGCTGCTTCTCGGGGAACAAAAAGTTCTTGCGACTGTAAAAGACACGGTAGGGAGTGGCAGCAGCACGGATGTCATTGACAGAGCTGGCATTATGGAACGGGAATCCGTACTTGGCCGCAATGTGAAGCATACGCTGGAGTCCCAGAAGAAGAGTCGTAGTGCCGCATGTCTTGAGAATGATCTTGTGAGGAAAGACAAACATGCTAGACTCGGACAAAAGATAGGCATCCATGTTGTCAGAGTCAAGCACAGAAAGAACCTTGCAGTTGACCATGTCGAGCATAGGGACCCAGGTATCAGCAGGAACAGCCTTTAGGCCATTGGCGGGAGCAGTTGGAGGCAGAGAAGTCGGGCTGGGGGCGAACCAGACTTCAAGAAGCTTCTCGGGGCCCTCGAAAGCATTGGTCGAGTCGAGATCGGCGGCCACATCATGGTTGATGGTCAGATGGGGAGTGGCCGAGGCCGGCGAGAAGGTACAGTTGTTGGGAACCGAAGAGGGAAACATCCTGTGGAATGGATGAACTCAAGGATACCAATTGCGATTGTTCGTTCTTTGCCCAGATGGCAGAGTCCGCGGAGCACTAGCTGCCGCTCAAACAGACTATGCGGCGTCTGTTTGAGAGAGTAGGCCCACAGGTACGGGGACTTGTCAAATGCTGGCGGAGCCAGCAGCAATCGGTCGAGTTATAGGTATGCTAACGTCTCTCGAGGGGACGTTAAGGAGGTCGGAAGACGGTGTGGTGGAAGTTTTGTGACGGAATGGTGAGGAGTTTTGGAATCGACTCGGTCGGATCGAATCGGATTTGGGTGTCGACGATTGTCGACTGCTTTGTCTGTAGTAGGGGGTGCTATCGGGGCCTGGAAGATGGCATCGTCAGAAGAGTCATTCATCATGAACATGGAAATGGAACCTACTTGGAAGGTCGCGAGAAGAGGAAGCGTAGAAGATCCGTCGGCCGCATAGAAGCCCAGAGAAGAATACCGGAGAAGTGATTTGACGGTCGATTACGGCCGTCGAGTGTCTTTTGGACTGAAGATTATATGCGTTTATTCGACATTGAAGTGTTGATCTTGGTGATGGAGGCAGAAGCAGACGGTCGCGTGAGGTCTTGCAAAGTGCTTGACGTGGAAGAAATTGCCACGAGAGTCAAGTTGACAGAAACAAACTTGAAATCTCGATGAAAGACAGAGTTTTGATGTACCCAAGTCGGTGAGAGAATTTTGGGTCTTTGATCGAGGGGCTGGTGGATTGTTTTGTGAGGAAGCAAAATTTCAAGGTGTGCTAAGGTCTCCGGGAGGCGGTGCGTAGGTGGCCAGGGTCAAGGTTCGGTAAGAGGGCGCCTGGAAGCAGCCTGCGGGAGGGTTCCCCGGGGGGAGTCCCCGGGTTCCGGGGCTTCACGGCAGGCTTCTGGTGGCTGTGGTTGGACATTTTCAGTGGATGCTGCAGTGAATGGCTGCCGGCCTGACCATTACTGGCTGTTGTCTGGTGATGCCCAACCAGCAGGTTTTCAACCTTGCTCACCCACACTGGTCTCTTTTCGTTCAGGGCTGGACTTCCATGGACAACTTCCACTGGCTTTTGGTGAAAATTTTGCGGGGCAGGGCCAAAATCCTTGCATTTGGCCACAATTTATTTCGTCATCTCTATTTCAGGTGCCGTCTCTATTGGCCTGAAGACTCCGTTCTTGTCGCGGTGATGCTTCCGCCCGTCTTGTACCTGACGCCGGGTTCCAGCAGAGAGGTACCGTGAACTCGTGTCTTTTCGTAGACCAAATGTCGCGCATGCAGGCGCCCGGAACGCGCCTATGACCTCTTGATGATGTGTCCCAGACTCGCTTGCCGACCCGTAATATTGCTGACCTGGCGTGACAACATGCAAAGCGTGGTGCAAAACTGGCGACGGCCCGAGAAAGGGGCGTAGTTGTGGACCACCAGACCATCAGTTGCTTGGCTGCTAGGGCATGACACATTGGATCCAGCTCAGGTCTGCGCGTTGCTGGCATTGGCCCTCACCTTGTCAGTGATTGCTTCGAAAACATGGAACAGTGAGCAATCCCGGTATTTATCAACCAAGCTCTCCCCTTCCCCCCGGGGACCTGACAAGTCTCTTCCGTTGACCGTTGTCCCTGAGGGATATGTTGGTCTTGTTCCCTCCTCGACGAGTGTGATGAACTGAGCGTCCATGGGTACTGATCCTAGGAATGGAACGTTGAACTCTTCGGCCATGGATTTTCCTCCTCCCGATCCAAAGATGTCGGTGCATTCGGAGCAGTGTGGGCAGACGTAACCGCTCATGTTCTCGACGACTCCAAGGACACGGATGCCTGTCTTGGTGCAAAAGTTGAGTTCCTTGCGAACATCTGCTGTAGCAACGGCTTGGGGAGTTGTCACGACGACTGCGCCCGCGACCTGTCCTGGTCTGGCATCTCTCTGGAGTGTCTCGGCTAGTGAAATGTGTTCGTCGCTTGTTCCGGGCGGTGTGTCAATCAGTAGGTAATCTGTCTCGTCCCAGAGCACGTCCTTGAGGAATTGTCGGATCATGGCTGTCTTCTTTGGACCTCTCCAGACAACAGCATCGCCCCTCTTTGGGAGTAGAAACCCTAGACTCATTGCATGGAGACTGCCTAGACCTTTAGACTCGTCTGCTTCGTGCACGAGCACTGGAGCCCACCCACCCGGGACTTGGGTGACCTTGGATGCTTCGATGGATAGCATGCGGGGAATGGAAGGTCCTGTGAGATCAACATCGAGGATACCGACAGAGTGACCAGAAGAAGCGAGAGATAGAGCCAGCTGTGTAGTGACAGATGACTTGCCGACTCCGCCCTTGCCCGAGAGGACCTAACCAGTCAGCGAAATACGCAGGTATAGGGTAAATACGCACCAGGACGATGTTCTTAACCTTGTCGAGGCTCATGATGATGTTTGAGGCGGACAAACGAGAGAGTCGCGATGCTGAGTCGAGATTTGATGGTGTTGATTAGAAAGCTGCTTCTTTACTAAGCCTCGGGATGGATTGGCCGATCGGAGTACGGTGCGAATTCGGAGAGTGAGGGGGAGGGGTAATTGACGATGTCATAGTGGATGCAGGTACGGACCACAGTGTGTGCATACAGTACAGCATAAAACTGTTTTAATATGCATGCATATTGTGTCGCTTCATGTTTATTTATGCGCCCACGAGCTGTTGCATGGATGTTTGTTTATTGACTGGGATCTCATTAAGAGTTACACTGGCTTATCTGCATAGAATATCCCATAATCTCATCTCGCTGCATAGCTTACCTAATGTCATAGCTTACGGTATCACCCATGTCGTGCTTCATATCAGCCTCAGAACTCAGCCTGTCGCAAATCGCAATGCAATTATTTACTAGGGTATCCGTATACTAATGGGTATCTATCTAAAAAGCACTTTTCCGTACCGACCAGTCCCAAGCCTGCCCGACCTCGGAGTGCCTCCATCCAGGGTTTGTGTTATCCGCCATGCCATCCACCGTCCAATGATGCCCCCAAAGAGATGAAAGAATACAATGAAGAAAAAGAACGCTGACTAAGGAGATGTCCATCTGACGAGTGCCCGTGGGCGATACAAAATACATGTGAACAGTAAAAGAAATGCAGAGTGCCACCTGTGCCTCTCCAGCCTTGGCTGTACGCTTTGCTGGGCTCGGCTTGGTCACGTCACGACTCATCGTGACTGTCTGTAGTAGGCCTGACGAGCACGAGGTGCAACGAGTAAGCTCGGATCCTCTCTCAGTCTGGGCTGTGTTGTGGTAACGCCACGAGTCGGTAGTTGTGGTAGTTTGTCAATCTGTTGTGACGCTGAAGGATTCTAGGGGGTTTCCTTTCGGCAGCTCGGGGCCACCGAAGGTGCAACTGTAGCAGGGGAGTCCATCAAGAACTGCACAGACTCTCGCTTGCAGATAATGATGGGTCTCTTCTCGGCACAGTAACCAAGAAGCTGTGCGTGCTCTGGAAGTGTCTCGGGAACAGCGTTGATGAAGCGGATGATTGGGCCTCCGTCAAACGTGAGCCCAACTACTTCTCCCTTGTAGTCATTGTCCGAGTCAGACTCTTCATCAGGGTTGACCGAAATGGTGTTACTGTCTGTGTTAGTGAAGCCTCGTATTGGGATCAGGGTGCTTACGCTTGACTCATGGGAGGACCAATGTCAAAGTCCATCTTGTTGCGCTGAAGCTTCTTCTTAACACGCTTCTTGGTGCAATCGTGGAACAGGTGGAGGACACCGGCGATGACAAGAACTGGAGTACCGAGAGCAAGAGCCCATGGTCTGGATGGGTTAGTCTAGGGATGCCGAGAAGGACTGAAGGATTAACTTACGGGTGACGTCGGCCTCGAAGCGAGTGAGCAAGGGCAAGGATGATACCCATCATGGCGATAAGAGATCCAACTTGGATCATTGTCCAGGTGGACCAGTAGAGGGAGATGAGATCTTCTCCATCACAAAACTGGAGAGCCAGGATGGAGTATGCTTCCATGACGACAATGACGGTAGAGACCGAGACACAGCCAAGACACATGAAGATAGATTGTCGTAGACGTTTCGATCGAAGTCCGGGGTTGTGTGCAAGCTTCTCAAGAGCTGCTTGACCTCTGTCACCTGTTAGAAAGATACAAACAATCAAACACAAGACATACCTGATGTAGGTCCACGATGCCACAAACAAGACCAAAAGATTGGACACAAACATGACCCAGTAGATAATCTTGAACTGCCATCTCACCATGTGCGATGCGAACTGAGCATACTTCTCGCACAACTCTTGGTTAGGAGCCTCTCGTGTGAATAGGGAAGACATGGTTATCGAGGATGAGTTGGGATGATGCTCTGGCTAGACGGTCTGGACCGCATAGGGCGCATCCCCAGATCTAAATAGTTGGCGAGATGAAAGACATGGGGGCAGTGCAAGAAGAAACTACAGTGATTCCCTTGTGCCATGGGCGTACAGACCCCCGCCAGACGACACGCAATTGCCGGGAGCATATGTCGTCGCCAAGAGCCCAAGACGACGATCACCCTTGCGGTTTCGTCCTTGGGCTCAGGGAGAAAGTGGAACTTGGCGCTGATTGTGTGTCTTGATTGTTCAGAACTTACCACGGTGAGCTCTTCGCATCCCGGTTCGGCCCCGGCAGCTCACCGCAGCCGGAAGAGGTTCCCGTCCGTAAATGAGGCTCTGTGCTTTTTTTTTTGTGCCAGGGTAAAGTTGGGCAATTAGTTGAGATTCCATCGGGCTTCGACCACGAGGGGCTAGCAAGGTTATGATTGGTCTCGTGCCTGGGCTCAAGGAGGTCTGAGATCTGAGATTATGTGGTTGCACGAGAGATCGGGCACCAGTCAATCTCGCAGTCGCCGCTAAGCTTTGTTTGCGCCAAGGATGACTGCCGGGGGTGTCCCTTGCGCCAAGATAAGAGGCGATATTGCCAGTCGTACCTATTGAGGCAGTGAAGAGAGGGTGAGACGCACGGGAGACTAGATGCGTGCCGTGCCAAGCCGGGGAACAGTATGTCCCCTGTCGAATCTCGGCCGGGGGCTCTGGTCAGATCCGTTAAGGAGTCGTCCCAGGCGTTCGGTTAAGCCCAGTAATTAAACCATGCCCATGGGTCAAAGTGCAAGGACGTTTTAGAGGCTTGCAAAAAAACGACAGAAAATTCTGTACCCTGAATAAAAACACTGTTAATCGAACCATGCTGATGGCTACACGGGCCGTTGGGCAGAATTGTGCACTCCCGACCTGTCGGCTTCCCTGCATGCGGCATGTGGTAGGACAAGGATAGGATTCGGTCTCCGGAGGCCGCCAAGAGACGGATTGTGACTGTGTTTGCTCTTTGCAGTGAGACAGAAGATTGCACAAAGCAATGCATATAGTCAGTATACAGTATCTCGCTGATCCAGCCAAGACTCAAGCCTCACCCGCAGGTGGATCTCGGTACTTGGCCGCCAAACAAGCTGAGTGATCTGCAGCCTTATACAATCTGTTTTCTACTGGTCCACTGACTCGATCCTACTGCTAAGCCCCTCGATTACGACTCACCGCGTTCTGTTTCACTTGGCTTGACAGACTTCATCTTGGCTTGACTCAACGTTGAATCAACTCTTATCGCCAAGATATCCTCACAGGAATGTACAACCTGACGCGTCATTGGTTGAAGCGAAGGAATCACAGATACAAAACGGAAGCTCCAGGCTAGCTGCATCCTCTGCCAAGAGACGGTTGGACGGCGTGGACCTCGAGTTAAGCCTATTTACAACCTTAATGGCTGTATCACCGACGGCTTCACGGAGTGTTTCGGTCAAATTCTTGCATAATTCGCAAGCTCTACGTCATTCTGCGGATAGTAGTCGACAAACCCCCAGTCTTATCGTGATCGTCGCTAGATCCGTTATTTCATGGGGAATTCCCCAGCCAAGCCTCGTAAAATAGGTCTGTAGAGTTGTCGATCGCAGGATAGACAATTGATAGCGTCAGTATTGGTCGAAATTGGTTGAGGTGGCTGTGTTAGGGAGAGATGAATCACACGCGTCGTCTGAGACAGTTGACAAGAGCAATGATTAAGCTTATCTTGACCGCCAGGAGATCCAATCACCGAGGGTCGATCCCCATGTGCGTTTTGTCTATCGCTCGTAGTACGGCTGCGGGCGTGATAACGTCATCTGGAGCTCGAGTCACGGTCGTAGGATCTGCTGGTATCCGTATGACGCGCAATTCGGGTTCCACGGACGGATAGGGTCTCGGTTGCGAGTTGAGTAATCTGTTCAGTTGCCGAATCTGTCTGGGGATGCGATCGAGGATCGTGGAGATGTGGATAAACGTGGAGGAGAGGAGGTTGTGGAGGAGAGGAGGCTGTGGAGGAGATGGAGACGGAGATGCGGGATCCGGAGACGGGAGTTGGTCAAGTACCGAGCCAACAAGGTGTCCACTTCTATTGAAATTTCATTCCGCCTCACAGTTCATCTGGTCTAGGTTAGTTGAGCATGTCACTGAGTGACGGGTCTCACTGTTGGATGCACTCACTGGCTGTACTCACTGGCTGCACTCTGTTGGCTGCATCCTCTGTTACCCTACATGCATTGACATGTGGCTTGAGACAAGAGCTCTCGAACACGAACTGTGAAGGAACAGGTGCTAAATGCATGCATTATGGTTCGCTGCTCTTATCCATCGAGTCACTGACCGTCTTTTCGTCAGCTGACCAGAAACGTTGGCTAGATAATCAAGCTGAAAGTTTCTGGCCACTTGTCATTTCTCAAGTTTCTATCATTTATCAACTTGGACATTACAGGTCTGGAATGATCTTATATTATTTAAAGCCCAAAAATGGGTCCTGAGGCCATTGAGGCCCAAGGGGCGCAAAAAATCGATCAAGAGAAATCACAAAAAAAATCATTCGAGATAAGACCATCTATTTATCAAATACCAAAATTGAGGCCAGTCTGACACATCACCGTGAAAAGAGAAAACAATTTGACATGTGAAAAACAAGCTCATGCAAGCCGAGTTTTGCTATGAAACCAAAATCCACCACTCAGGCTGACGCGTCGACCCCGGCTAGCTCACTTCCGGTTTTAGCTGGTCGGGTTCTCAACTCACCGAGGGTCCATTTGTCCGTCCGGGCCAATAGACTTCCCGGTAGATTCATTCGAAAGGCTGGCGGCTGAACGTTGCACCGGCGGTTTGAACCAGGGTTTGTGGCTGAGTAGGCGAAACGTTGAAGCCTCCGTGTTAGGGAATCAGATAAAAGCGATGAGATGGACGATGGAGAATTTAGTAAAGACAAACATCAAAGATGGAGCCGTTACTGAAAACCAAGAGAACCGCTCACGAGGCAGACAAGTCAATATCCTCTCGGTTTATTGACCTCGTCAAGGTAAGATGCACGTTCATTTGCACGGCCCAACTAACAAATTAGTTCTTATCAACCCTCAAATCAGATCTAGATCTCGCAAATGTCACTGCTCCGCCTTTCTTCTTGGCCCCCTCTTCAGTTGTCGAGAACCCCGGCAGCTGGGCCCAACGCCCATCAATATTTACAGCTGCTGCAGTCGAGTCAGATCCAGCTAGGCGCAGTTTGTCTGTGCTGCAAATGTTCCTTGCTGGTCTGCGGAATCAACTCTACGTTGGAGGTGCCCCGAATGTTAGCATCAAGAAACCCCTGAATGCATTTCTTGGAGAGTTATTTCTTGCATCATGGACCGATTCAGATAGCACGACGAGATTGGTTGTCGAGCAGGTCAGCCATCATCCACCGATTACAGCAATGCATATTGCTAGCAAGGAGCATGGCATAAGAGCAGATGGTTACGGAAGGGTGGAAATGACGTTCAACGGCAACATCAATATTCGACAGATTGGTCACGCGATAATTCACATCGACAAGTTCGACGAGGACTACTTGGTACCGTTGCCAAACGTGCTGGTCCGTGGCTTCCTGTCGGCCTGTCTTTATCCTGAAATCATCGGAACATACAGCATCGTTTCAAGTTCTGGATACGTGTCTGAAATCAACTTTTCTGGAACAGGTTTCTTTCGAGGAAAGAGAAACTATTTCGAGGCACGAGTCTATCACAAAGACAAGCCCAAAAAGTCATGTTTCAAGTTGTCAGGAATCTGGAGTGACGGTTGGAAGATAACTGATGGCGATGGCGGAGTCTTGGAGACCTACGACGCCTCAACTGTCCCTGTACCGATCAGCATCGATCCACTTGATGAACAAGACCACCGAGAGTCTCGAAACGCATGGAAAGACGTCATATCCGCTCTTGAAAAAGGAAATTATCGAGCAGCCTCTGCAGCAAAGAATGACATTGAGGAAGCACAACGACAAAAGAGAAGAGAAGAGCAGAAAGCAGGAAAGACATGGAAACCTCTGCTGTTCAGCAGTATCCCCGGAGACGAACACCACGTCTTTCACCGTCTTGCAGAGGGCACAAATTGGCAACTACTAGCCGAACAAACTAAAGGTGTATGGAGGATCGACGAACCGGGGAATGGCTTGGCAGATGTAGTCGCGGAACGAGTTAGATAAGGTTGCCCGGCCATTAGTTAGGCCTCTATAATGACTATACGAATGAAATGCTCCGCACTCAAGCCTCATGACTCGCAACGTAGGCCAGCTCAGCTATTTTCTTGGCAGCAATTTCCCTTCCCTCCCCACCAGCATGGATCTTTTCAGCTAGTTTCTTGGCCTTTTCCCGCATAGATAAGCTTGCTTCTCCGCCGTCGAGGACCTTGAGTAGGGACTGGCTTAGATGATCGACAGTCCAGTCGGGGTTGGTACCTCGGCATGCCCAGACCCCGACCCCGATGTTCTCAGCTAGGGCAGCGTATCCGTATAGGTCGGCCCACAGGGGGATGATGATGTGAGGAACTCCAGCACTGCGGGGGTTAGTATAGGTTGCTACTGCTACTAGGGGCTTAGACATACTAGATGGCTTCGTTGTAGCAGTTAGCTCCTCCGTGGTGGACTGAGGCAGCAATGTATCCTGACTTAAGGAGAGCAGCCGGGTCAACAGAGAGCCACTTTTCCATCCTTAGTCGACCGCTATCAAGATGAGGCTTCAGTTGTGCAAAGATGTTATCCGAGTAGTCTCCGTGCTTTTTGAACTTCCATAGTACCTGCACGTCAGTCTTGTCGAGAAGGGTTGCAAGGGCCTGTCCCATGATGGAAGCCTGTGTCTCTGACCACTAGTTTTGTTAGAATAGTCTGCCCATGGGGGATCTACTTACAGAAACTGTGCTACCTAGGTTGACCAACAAGGTTGGTGCTTTCTTCAGCCACTCAACCAACTTTGGATCCTGCTCCTCGGCTGAGGCAGCTGAAACTACGATTGGTCCAGCAAGTGTGACATTGGGCGGGATATAATCGACCGGGATAGTAGCTCCCTCTGTCGTCATGCTGATCCAAGGTGCATCCTGTCGATAAATGGAGAAGAAGTTGATGGGATCTTGGAGACCTTTTTCTCGGAGAATCTTGCGTTTGACGCTAAGACCAGGAGTCATGACGACGCTGTAGATGAATCTCATGTTGAGGTAGATGTTCTCAGCAAGGTTCCTCCAAGGGACAGGGAAATCAAAGCCTGATGACATGCTGCAACAGTTAGCAGGGCAAACGGGATAATGCGAGTTACTCACGCTGGATATTTCCAAAACATGCTCCCATAAGGTTGATCACCCAGAAAGTTATCGACAACAGAGTTAGGACTGATGATGGCATGCAGACGGTTCATGTCACGAGCCGCATCAATACCAGGTCGAAACAGTGTATCCAAGACGACAACGGCAGGATCCACGTCTTTGATGATGGCTTGCAACTCTTGATAGAGTGAGAAATGGTCCTCTGCTGACCACGGAGAGATCCATAGCTGCATATCCTCGCATAGATGATCAATTCCAGCCATACCCGGCGGATGGGGAATGTTGTCAAGTGACTTGCCAACCTCCTGTATCGAATCGGCGTACGAGGGTCCACTGAGTTTATGAAACACGACACCTCGAGACCCGGGATTGCGCTTTCGTGCAAAATGCGAGATCCTCTCTAGCTTACTCTCAATCTTTGAGAAGGAAGCAAAGTGAACCTCGACATCCGGGTGTTTCTCAAGCAAAGCTGACGCGGTAGCGATGTGCACGTTGGAAAGGCCATGTTCCTCGTTAACCAGAAACAGAGCCGTCTTGTTTCGACCTTGAATGGGAGTAGGACGCTGCGGAGAATCCTGAGCAAAGAACAGAGCCAACGCTGCGATCAGCAACGAACCCAGAAGAAGCCGTTTGAACATGATTGATGATGATGATGAGGGATTTTGAAAGATCACAAACCGTAAGCTTGGAAAGAAGCGAGAGTAAGTTGTGATTAGTCAACGGGGGTTTTTCTGACGCGACAGGGGTTCGTGATCCTTTGGGTTACACTTTCCCGCACCTACCATGGTTTTTCCTTATCTGGAAGCTTACGAGTGGGATCAAAAGCTAGTCCTGTGCTATGGCCATGCTTACCACTGGAATAGCGGTGGAAACGGGTGGTTTCAGTGCATTAGAGTCGCTGACTCTCGGAAGTGTCGGACACTTGGTGGAGCAGTGATTATTGTTAGACACTAGAAAACCCACCTTGATGGGAGGATGAGTATTGGTTTGGAGAGAGTATAAAGTAGTTAATAATATCGGATGGAGATGGGCTCGGCAATAATTAACTGTCATTTAGCTTTCCAGGGGCCAATGGATGGTCATCTGATATTGTAGAGTGCCCTGGAGGTGAATAACGAGCCCACACTGCTCTGCAGTTGTGCTGATTTGGTCAAGGTGATAGGGATTGTTTTTTTTTTAATAATGATTGTTAGGGTCTCTAAGTCTATGACCTCTTGGTAAGGGATTTCGAAGGGCTTGCTTCAATCTAGCCTTCGTTTAATTGGCTCTAGGTAGACAAGATGCTCATTCGGCTCTGATTCAGGGACAACAATGCATCATGTGTTTAAAAATTATCTCGCTGGTGGAATTCATTGTCAATGTCAGTGAATGTTTCGACAAAGACTATCATACAACCAAATCCTATTTTCAAGTTCACTCTCCCTGTGTCGCTCCAAAGAACTGTGATGACCAAGCCATGGAATCAATAATCTCGGCTGGCCAATTTTGTGGTGTTGGAGTTTGTTCTAATCCCAAGTCTCCCTCTAAACCGACAAATTCCAGGGCTGGCATTTGCGTGGGCAATTGGACTGCATTAGACTGCAAAGCCTGCGTGATCTCCGGTTGGAGTTGCTTGCTGTGTTCTTGAATCTGTTAGCAAAGAACTGACTGGTTAGAAGTACTTACTCTTCCATTCAAAACCACATTGCTTCAGCCCCTTGATCATATCCCTTGCTACTCTTGCACTCTTCGAGTTGACACTGAGTGCTTCAAACATTTTGAGACACGTTTCAGCGTCGTCTCGTAGACCTTCACTGTCAAACACGCTGTGGTCGTCAATAGGGGGCTGGACAAAGATGCTTGAAACAAGCAGAATAGAGCCAGCGCATATGAGGCAAGAAATCATCTGCCACCAGGGAAACTCATGAACCAAGTCCTTTTCATCTGACACGTGATGCAAAAGACGAGCTGTTTCTCTTGCTTCACTGGCGCATGTCTTTTCGAAAAGAGTTAATAGCGGCCAGTCTAGTGCCACAGATGAGTCGTCTAGTTGTCTCAAGAGAGGGTAGCAGAGATATGGTCGGTGAATGAGCGCGCGAAGATGGTGATATTTAACGGCAAGCATGTTTCGCTGGGTGTGTTAGTGAGTGTAGAAAACAATGACCTCAACTTACCTGTCTTCTGAATGCAACACTGGGATCAAATGCATGTCCAAGATCGAACCGAAGCTTTCGAGGAAGATTCATCTTCCACTCAACGAGCTGTCGGTCTAAAACCTGCGTACATATCATCATCTCAGCTGTCGGTCTCTCATGCGCTGGTCCGTATATGTCGCTTAGTACACGGCCAACAATACGAGAAAACTCGATGACTGCAACAAAATAGTCGCCAGTAGATGGGCCCTCAACAGGCTCAATGATGTTTGATGTCCAGTCAATTTCGTTGTCCCCTCGTCGGGACGGCATGGGCACGCTACAATCCTCGTCGTGTATAGCTGGCGGACGTCCAAGCTGGAGAGACAGCAGACGATCAAGAACATAGATGGAATACCATATCCTTCGTCTTCTCTCAAGCTCGACAGGTCCACGAGGCTTTGAAGTCTTGGACTCAACGTGCAGCCCAATACTTTGGGCTATTCGGACTGCCTGACCCAATGCAATCCAGCAACTATAGCCGTTAGACATGTCTAATGGCTGCCAAAGAACTTACCTGTCTGTTTTGCAAATTGCAAGGAAATAGAAGCACTGTACAAGAAGCAACGTGACTTGATTGATCGAATGATGCTTCCCAGAGTGAATGACCGCACATCGAAAGTAGTGTTCGTGGCTTGTGCTCGCGTCTCGACCAGGAAACGAGTTGTAATATGACCCAATGGCACAAATTACATCTAAAACGTCAGTATAGTACAGAACACGAGAATGATACTCACATAAAATGGCCAAGTCTGTAGAATTGTGATGCGTCTCACTCAACGGCCCCTGAAATCCACCCCAAGTCTCCATAAACACAGACTTGGGTATAAAGGATACGCCAGATGAATTGTCTCAAAGTAAACCTCACATAATCTTCTAGCCTCATCTGGCTCTGGTAGAGCAGTCGGTCTACTCTTTCCAACCGATACTTCACCCTCCTGCTCGTAACTGTCAAAGTCTTGCTCGACACCTGGACTTGTCTGCAAGAAACGCTTGACCAGGTTAAAGAAATGAACGTCGCTCACTTCTCCAAGATATCGATGCTGGTTTGGGTCTGAAAGTTGTGTGGAGGGGCCGGCATCGGTATCTGTGAATCCATCTAGAGCTCGCCTTGCTCTCTCTTTGAGCTCTAGAGACTCCTTGACATGGCACTCTTTCTGAGGAGAATTGGAAAGAAGCCTATCAACAAGTCCCTCGTAGTGATCGATGGTATCTCGAAGCTCTTCAATATCGAGGTTAAGAGCATCGCGCTTCTCGGTGTTTGGACTCCAAGACTTTCCTTTGGCATAGGAACATGTAAAGCCATAGCCCAAACACCGACCACATTCGGGTCTTTTTCCATCACACTAACAGGTCAGCTACTGTTTGGACTGCTTGTTTGGACTCACCTTGGATTTCATTGCCCGACACGTCTGGCAAGCCTGTGCCACGCGTCTTCGCTTGAAAATGAGTCCCTCTCCCGAGATACCCGCCATGTTTGCTGTTGAATTGCTACAATGACGAACAAAGATGGAGAAACGACGGGAACAGGGGTCTTGAAAGTTGATATTGGCAAACAAGGTTGTGACGTATCTCCACTCCGTATCCGAGTTATCCGGGAGATCCGGGTTACCCGTAGGGGCAGCCAATGGGCTACAGTAGATGAGCTGGGAGAAACCTTGTAGTAGCAATAAGATTTTGTGCCGCCGCCAATATTTCACATGCTCAGCTCATTACAAAGAGAGGCTGTACGGAGTCTCGAAGAACGGAGGGAACCGACTCAATGAGACTGGGAGCTTTCGTGGTGGCTTAAGCCAAATGAGGGGGTGTCTCGCCGTTTGAGTTTATCACGGGGAGCCTACGAATAGAGATAGACAAGCTTTGGTCTGGACCATCTTGTGGCAGTGTAAGTAAACTTGTGGTTGCTGCTATAGAAACCTTGCTTTGAGAGCCAATGGAGAGACTCTCAAAGATGTGTCAACTAACAGGGCTTAGCAAATCCGTTTCAAGCGTTGGCAAAACGTCATCAAACCCCCATCAACCATTCATCATATTTTGTGACTACCCAAGTAGTCAATCCTGTGAGTCGAACCGGCTGTAAAACTTGGTCTTGTGTGCTATTGCGATTACGCGTACGGGGGATTGTTGCCGAACAACATAGTGGGCATCCAAGACGACACATTCACTCTTTGGTCATGACACCCGTGCGTAGCCTAGATATGACGAACTTGCAATGAAGGGGAGTCCTGATGGTTTCAACTGTCTGATTGTCAAGGGGGATAGATACGCTGTGTTTCTCTGACTGCTGCGATTGCTTTCATCTGTATCTTCTCAACGAGAGTGGCCTCCGTTTGGTACCTGTGCCCAATAGTAGACCGTGAGCGCGATTGTATGGTATCAGAGGTCATTCTGATTGAGATAGATCAAACACCTAAACACAAATATGCCACAAACACCATGTTCAACAATCTCTCCGGATCATTGTTGCGGTACTTTTGGTTACACAAGGCATTTGGCTGTCTATATAAGGAGGCCCAACCTAGAAGAGGTTGACTGGATTCCCCTCTTGCACATACATGTTCATACAAAGCTCTGGTAACCCTGAGCGAAAATGGCGACTCTAGACTCTCTCAAACAGGCCCTTCGGAAGAAGGCAACTGCAACGTCGTCAACTACTCAACCGCTATCCGACAGTCAATACTTTCATGACCTCAACATCATGACCCAAGGCTCAACCGTCTATCAAGACTTTATCGTCCCCCAGTTGGCCCTTTTGCTAGCTCCTCTCGTCAACTCGGAATCTCCTATCTCAGTCCTTGAAATCGGCCCCGGCCCCAAGAGCGTCCTCGGATATCTACCTGACTATCTGCGTAAGAAGGTTGGGAGATACTCTGCATTCGAGCCCAACGAACTCTTCGATACCCTTCTGGAAGACTGGTTTACTGGATCCCCTCTGCCTTGCCTGGAGAACCCTCCCGACATTTTTCCAACTTACTTCGATCTGAGCAATGAGATCCGTGATATGGGAAAGTTTGATCTCATTCTATTCTGTCATAGCATGTACGGAATGACCCCCAAGCGCGACTACATCAAACAAGCGCTGGAGATGCTCACAGAAGGGGGGATCATTGTTGTTTTCCACCGTGGAAACCTGGATGTTGGCGGACTGGTGTGCCACAAGACAGCTTCTTTTCCTACTGGAATCACTCGCCTGCCTGATGAACTTGGGGTGTTTGACGATTTTGCCCCATTCATCGCCGGATTCTATATGCATCAAGCCCTTAGTCTCCGACACGAATGGCGCAAGACCTGCCGTGCTTTAGGCCGTCAAGATGGAGACCATGTCATTTTTTGTTCACCTGAAATCATGATAGCCTTTAACAAGCATGCCGCCGCGTTGCCAAAGCTGATGGCTATGGTTCCTTCGATCAAGAACAAGAGAGTCAAGAACAGAGAGGCCAGCTCCCACCAGCCCGCCGCGATTATGAGACCAAGAAAGATCCAACACATCCAACAGTGTGTTGAATGGGCTCGAGAGCACAAAGTCGGCCTAGCAGTCATTGGTGGAGGCCACAGTGGCCACTGCCTCCAGCCTAACGTCGTCTCGGTTGATATGAGTGCCTTCAACAGAGTAAACATCATGAAAGGAGAGAGAGGCTCTCATTCCGGCTCCCTGGTCGTCATTGAAGCTGGCTGCAAGGCAGGAGACATCATCCAGAAGACCATGGAGGAGGATCTCACTGTCCCGCTGGGCTCCCGACCAAGCGTCGGAGCAGGGCTCTGGCTACAAGGTGGTATTGGGCACCTGGCTAGACTTCATGGACTAGCATGCGATGCCATTGTCGGTGCCGTGATGGTTAGTGTCGACTCCGGAAAGGTTTTCTGCATCGGCAATGTCCCGAGTCAACACCAGCCAGCTGATGCCATGCGCCCTGAGAACGAAGACGATCTGTTGTGGGCATTGAAAGGTGCTGGAACCAACTTTGGTATCGTCGTCAGCGCTACGTTCATGGCGCACGCGGCTCCAACGTATTTGATCCGAAACTGGATCCTTCCGCTCGATCTTGAGAGGCTCAAGTTAATTGCCCCATTCCTCCCCCGGAACTGTTCGATCGATGGGTATATCTTCTGTGAGGATAACCAGCTTCTTCTTGGTGTGACCATGTTTCAAGCTTCCATGCCTGGGCTAGAAGTTGAGATCCCTCCATCGCTCAGAAATCTACTTGGTCCGGAAATTGATGCCAAGACTGTCAATGGTGTCGAGTTATTTGACATTGAGATGTACATGTCCAAGATGCATGGGGGACATGGCGGCGGCAAGACGTCCTCGTTCAAGAGATGCTTCTTCCTGAAGGATATCGGAGACGTGAGAATCGCTGACACCTTGGTTAAGATGATTGAGAATCGTCCAACGCCACTCTGCTATCTTCACCTGCTTCATGGTGGCGAAGCTGTTTCCGACGTGGATGCCGATGCGACTGCTTTCGGCTGCCGAGACTGGGAGTTTGCCTGTGTTGTCACAGCTGTCTGGCCCATCGACCAAGACAACATCAAAACAGCGGCCGTGCAATGGGTTTATGACGTTGCCGAAAAGTTGTTACCCCTGGGTGCCGGAGCATACGGGGCTGATCTCGGACCAGACCCCAGAGACAAGGCACTGGCAGCCTGGGCTTTTGGGCCGAACCGAACCCGTCTTGCTGAGCTCAAGAACCGTCTTGACCCAGGCAATGTTTTGGCATATGCTTGCCCTTTCTTGAAGACCCCAAAACAGAAGCTTGTGATCCTCGTCACGGGTGAACATGGATCTGGAAAGGACTACTGCGCAGGTATTTGGGCCTCTATCTTTTCAATGAATGCGATCAGAGCTCGTGTTGTCAGCATTAGCGACGAGGCCAAGAGACAGTATGCCGATGCTACCAGCGCCGACCTGGGACGGCTACTCTTGGACCAGCCCTACAAGGAAGAGCATCGACCACTGGTGCACAAGTTCTACAAGGAACAGAAGAAGAAAAACCCCAAGCTGCCAAAGGAACATGTCCTGAAGCTGGTGAACAACATTACAGATGTCGACGTGTTGATCATCACTGGGATGAGAGATGAGGCGCCACTGACAACTTATTCACCTTTGTTTCCAGCCATCAAGATGATTGAGGTTCGTATCCAAACCAGCAAATGTATACGAAAGATTCGTCGAGGGTGTGAAGACGACGGCGACGACAGTGAAGCAAAGGCGGCAGCTACTTTCACCTTTAACAACGACGAGAAAGGAACCGACAGAGTGAGAAGCTTTGCCGAGCGCCATCTGCTTCCATTCTTTCACGAGGACCTGGAACGCCTGGCTAGCATGGTGCCTGCCATCCCTAACTATCCAACTCCTGTCGACTTTCGCCACGTGCTCAACATTGTGTCAAGCCCCAATGGACTCACTCTGTGCAATTCTCTGCTAAAGACTCACTTTGCTGGAGATTGGGATAAAGTTGATGCCATAGCTTGCTGCGAAGCTGGCGGCTTTCTCTTGGCACCGTCATTGGCCCAACAGCTCGACAAACCCTTGATACCGATTCGCAACGCCGGTAAACTACCTCCACCAGTTGTTTCTGTTTCCAAGTCTTCATCGCACATCTCATCTTTGGCGGATCATTATTGCACAGGGCAGGGAATTGAGATGGACCCGGATTTGGTCTCCGATGGTGTGTCAGTTGTGGTTGTGGACGATGTGCTTGCCACAGGGACGACGCTTTATGCTGTACTTCGACTACTGTGTGAAGCTGGGGCTCGGATTGAGGACATTAGTGTCATGGTTGTGGCCGAGTTTCCCTATCATGGTGGTCGAGGGTTCTTGAAGGAGCGTGGGTTTGGAAAGGTCAACATTCAGAATCTTCTGGTCTTTGATGGTACCTAAGTAGGAGAGGAGATTGATGGATGGATTTGTGGTTGGATCTCTGCTACGGTTGTCCTTGGAATAGAACCTTGGACTCTATCATAGAGCTTTGAGATAAGGCGGAAGAGCATGGTAGCTTAGAGGTAGCATGAATGAAGCATCTCGTTTAGAGCAAATTCCTTATCGGCGGCGCATCTTGGTAGAATGTCAGCGTGTACCAACGACAAGTATTCTAGTCACGTCCATCAGCTCTTTAGTAGCCCAATGGCATCCTTGTCCGTGCAGGTAAAAGCCACTGATATCCAGACCGGACTACCTCGGCCGATGAACCAATCATTTCCAGAGCAACACACTTATCAAGATGGTGGTCATCCCCGCACAAGCACTACCTCTAATGGGATGTTATCCGCGCCACCACTGAAATACTGTCCGTACAAGGTAATTATACCCTTATCTTGACATGTCTCCGAGTTATAATTAGAGTGTCAAGCCTCTCCCTGTTTGCTGATCAACAACAACCATGGGTCGCTATAACCTTGAATATCCCAAAGACTCGACCAATACCATTAAACGGTACAAGGTTCATGGAGTCTATGAACTTGAAAATATCCACCGAATTGTTAATTCATGTCCTATCCTTCACATCTCGTTCAATTCGCCTTCTCAACCTTTCCCGGTTGTGCTCCCAATGATTGGGCAGATGGGCTCGTTTGAACGTCCCAGTGCCGATCTAAGCGACCCCTTAGACCTCTACCTTCATGGCTACGTCTCTTCACGGATTATGAACTTATCCCAGACTACCATTGTTGATGGACAAGAGTATCATGGAATGCCGGTGTGCGTTGCGGCATCTCACATCGACGGGCTTGTCTTGACGCTTGCGAGCTATTCTCACAACTACAACTATCGCTCGGCGGTGCTCTTCGGTTACGCAAGCATTGTGAAGGATGAGGAAGAGAAACTATACGCAATGGAACTCATCACCAACAGTGTTGTCCCTGATCGCTGGAGACACACTCGTCTACCTCCATTGCCAGCCGAGATGCATAGTACCAACATTCTCAAGGTGCGAATTGCTTCAGCAAGCGCAAAGATTAGTGCTGGGAGTGCGACGGATGATAAGAGCGATATGGGTAATGAAGAGCTGGTCAATTCGACTTGGACGGGTGTGTTGCCAATTACTCAAACGTTTGGGGAGCCAGTACCAAGCCCATACAACAAGGTCAAGCTGCCGGAGTACATTTCCGAGTTTACAAAGGACTCAAATGATGAGAAACAGAAGATATCTCTTGATGCGGCGCAGGGAGAGCGAAGGGCACTGTAATTAATGTTATGCACTGTTTATCAATTCATACCGTTTGAGCGAATCTGGCTGGCAAATTAAACCCCACACCGTTGACCGGCACGGAAAAACTCCCCCCGAACTCTTATGCCCCACGTCCTCATCGTGGCCACAGCCAACATTCAACATCGTGATACCCCGCGACAGCTCAGTCGCAACAAACGCCATGGTTCTTCAAGATCTCGGCCGTCGCATCAATGCGGCGGTCAATAACCTGACGCGCGAGCAGAATCTCGACGAGAAGGCACGTCTGTTGACTCCCTGACTCCGCCTCGCTAACCTTCTAGGCCTTTGATGCCATGCTCAAGGAGATTTGCGCCGCCCTCCTCGAAGCCGATGTCAACGTGCGACTCGTTGGTCAACTCCGAAAATCGATTCGATCCACCGTAAACTTTAAGGAACTACCTCCCGCCGTCAACAAGAAGCGCCTCATCCAGAAAGCCGTCTTTGATGAACTCGTCAAACTCGTCGATCCCCACGCCGATTCGTTCCGACCGAAGAAGGGCAAGAGCAGCGTCATCATGTTTGTTGGTCTGCAGGGTGCCGGAAAAACTACGACGTGTACAAAGTTGGCTAGGCATTACCAGTCTAGAGGCTTCAAGTCTTGCCTGGTTTGCGCCGATACGTTCCGAGCCGGTGCCTTTGATCAGTTGAAGCAGAACGCTACCAAGGCCAAGATCCCATACTATGGTTCTCTCACAGAGACGGACCCTGCTGTGGTTGCGCGTGCTGGTGTGGAGCAGTTCAAGAAGGATAGATTCGAGGTTATTATTGTTGATACCTCGGGTCGCCACCGTCAAGAGTCTGCCCTGTTCCAGGAGATGATTGACATTCAGAATGCTATCCAGCCAGACGAGACCATCATGGTTCTTGATGCTTCTATCGGTCAGCAGGCTGAGTCGCAGGCCAAGGCTTTCAAGGAGGCTGCTGACTTTGGTGCTATCATCATCACAAAGACGGATGGTCATGCGCATGGTGGTGGTGCTATTTCTGCGGTCGCAGCTACACACACTCCAATTGTCTTTATCGGTACTGGTGAACACATGCTGGATCTCGAGCGATTTGCTCCTCAGCAATTTGTTCAGAAGCTACTGGGCATGGGCGACATGGCTGGTCTGATGGAACACGTCCAGAGTCTGAACCTCAACCAAAAAGACACCATCAAGCATATCCAAGAAGGTATCTTTACGGTACGCGATCTCCGAGACCAACTATCCAACATTATGAAGATGGGACCTCTTTCCAAGATGGCTGGCATGATTCCTGGCATGAGCAACATGATGCAGGGCATGGACGACGAAGAGGGAGGAGCCAAGCTCAAGCGCATGATCTACATTTGTGACTCAATGACGGACAAGGAGCTTGACTCTGACGGCAAGATCCTGATTGATCAACCGACACGAATGACACGAATTGCCCGAGGTTCAGGAACATCAGTACGCGAAGTTGAGGATCTTCTCACTCAACAGCGCATGATGGCTGGCATGGCTAAGAAGATGGGTGGAAATATGAAGAACATGCAGAGAGCACAACAGGCAATGGGAGGTGGAAACAAGGCACAACAGCTAGCCGCCATGCAGAAGCGACTTCAGAGCATGGGAGGTGCTGGTGGTGCCGGAGGTATGCCCGATATGGGTAGTTTGATGAGGATGCTGGGAGGCGGAGCAGGTGGAGGAGGAGGTATGCCTGGAGGTATGCCTGGAGGTATGGACATGCAGGCAATGATGCGACAGATGGGTATGGGGGGTGGTATGCCTGGTATGCCTGGTGGAGGAGGCCGTGGTAGGCGATGAATATAACTATGATCGACGGCGTTTACTGCATGGACTGGCGTTGGGGAGAATGCCGGCGTGGCTTAGATCCATTACCCGCGAATACACGGTCGTTCACGTCTTGTCTTACTGCGGAGCACTTCATCTCAGCCCTGTCAACCGTCTCCATATTTTGTTGATTGGCGAGCAGCCCAATCATAACCCCTGCCTTGCTGGCCCTGCAATGGAGATGTAACCCAACGGCGAAGCATTGCTGGCAACAATAGATGGACTTGGACTCAATGTGTGTATATAAAGCAAGTTTTCTCTGGCTCATGTCTCAATCAGCTACTCATCATCTCTTGTTTGCCTCATCTATTCGTCTCTTGTTTGTCATTTGTCATTTGTCTTCGTCTTTTGCCTTGTCCTTCAGCATGAAGCTTACCTCTGCTCTCCTTGCTGGCCTGGCCACGGCTTCAGCTGAACCTCTCACCAAAGTTGTTCGATCTGCAAAGCCCATCAAAGTAAAGCTCAACAACTGGTGGGATGGAACCGACTACCAGTGGTATGGAAAGATCTCTGTGGGCACTCCTGCGCAAGAATTGTAAGTCTGCCGGATGTTCAACATGGCCTTCTCTAACAAGTCAGCAACCTCCTCTTTGATACAGGCTCTACAGACCTCGTCCTGCCCAAGAAAGGATGTACCTCCTGCAGCAACTATACCACTTACGATCCCTCCAAGTCTTCCACATACTCTAAAGAACCCAATTACCCGTTTGAAGCCAGCTACGGTACAGCTGGCAACGCGGAACCCCTGGCCAAGCCTGTCACCATGCAAGGCCGAATCGTCACAGATGTTGTAACCATTGGCGACGCCACAGCTGAGAACCAGACTTTTTTCCTCAGCGACGAGTACCCCAAAGAGCTTGGAGAGAACCCTCTTGGCCCCAACATTGACGGCATCTTTGGTCTCGGTCCTCCGGGGGCTTCCGTGTTTAACCACGAGTTCAACAAGACCTTTACGACTACGTTTTGGAGTCTTGTCAAATCAGGGCAACTTCCGCCAGTATTTTCACTGTTTCTCAACTCTGGCCGTGATTCTACTCCTGGTGAAGCCACACTTGGCGGTATTGACCATTCCAAGTATGAAGGAGAGTTGATCAAGGTGCCATTCAACGCTACTGTCACAGCACTAGTCGGAGAATGGTTTATTGACAATCCTGCATTTTATATCGACAAGAAATCGGTCAAGAATTCGGCTACCGGCAAGCCATTCACTCAGGCCGTGTCTCTTCTCGACACTGGCACTGCTTTCATCATGGCTCCTGATCACCAAACTGCTAAGGACATGTACGCTGCAATCAGCCCAGAGATTAAGCTCCTCGACAAGCTTGGCGTTTGGGGAGCCCCTTGCGACGTGATGGAGAAACTCGAGCCGGAATTGACGTTTACTGTTGGATCTGGTGACAAACTGGTTAACCTCACCATGCCCACTGATGCATTCAACCTGGGAGAGCATCCCGATCACCCCGGAAAGTGTCAGGCTGTCATACTTCACTCGCCTGAGCCCATCAGTGAGCTTGCGGCTGTGTGGGTAATTGGAAGTCCTGTGCTGAAGGGCTACTACACTGTCTGGGATGGTCAGAACTTGGAGCTTGGAGTTGGAACCCTGAAGAAGTCTACTGGTAACGCTACAGAGACTAGCTCTCCGGCAAGCACACCTACCTCTGGGGCTGGAGTTCTGGCACCTTGTTGGGGACACTTTGCGCTTTTGGCTGGTCTGTTCTTTATGTAGAGATGGAGGGCTATCTTATATTCTTTCTTGTATTAAGTAATCATTCACAACCAATATTACAAAGGTTTTCGCTACTAGAGATGCCAGATGTATTCCTTATTTCATGATTTATTTACCCAGTCATCTTAATATAAAGCAGCGATAATATCTCTTTACTAATCTTTCAAAAAGAGCGAGAAGCAGAGCAAGCAAAGAACAATATGAACGAGCGACATCTGCTACAAGAGCGACATGATAGCAAACGCATGGATCACAACATAGGAAATATCAGATCCCAGGTTTCTCACGAGTGTAATACTTGACACCCCTGTAGAGGTAATACAAAGCTTTCTTTCCCTTGTGCCTAGTCTCCCTCCAATCATCAGCGTCCGTTGACTTCTCATGGCCCCTGTCGGTTGTGAATAGGTATTCCGTGGGCTTTGTCAGGTGACATTTCTTGCGCAGCTCAACCCTTGACCACTTCTCTGCACTTGTAACACTTGGGTTCCCGGTGACAGTTGACCCTTCAGGGACGGGGGCACTTGTTGAACCGGTTTCGTGAAACTGCTCCTCTGGGCCTGGGATCACCAAAGTCCCACCAGCTGGAGTCGTTTGGGGCGTGTCCAAAGAGCTGTAGAATGACCCCCTTCATCATAATCATAGCCGCCAACGAATGAAGTCGGATCAGGGTACGTGCTGGGAAGGGTAGACCCATATCCTCCATCATGGTAGGAATCATTTGTCATTTAAACTTCGACTGGAGGGTAGAAACACAGGCAGCTGTGTATGCCTGCACCTCAGCTGTGACGATGTCACTCGGCGCTGCGGAAGCTCGTTTTGCTTCCATAAAGAGTCGTGTCATCGTGCTACCCTGTGAAGGATCCGCTTGCTCAATAACTAGATCAACACGCCTCATGTCCCTAGGTTCGAGAGTGGGAGGCTGCTGTGATGACACAAGCCATGGGTCTCCAGGGAAGGCAATGTGGTTGAAGATGTGCTCCCATAGCTGTGTTGTTGCCCACTCTGGATAGTGCTGGGCATCTTCCCCAGGATTGCTTTCATTTTGTCATGATACGGAGCCTTTCGTAGATCTGCTCCCCTTCCTTCAGGCCGAGACTTAAGCCAATATCTGCCCCCCGCTCATCCGAGTAGATGGTCATAGTCACGCATCGTGTAGTACTGATCCCGTCAAGCACTTCTTGTCTGTGATATGGGACTGCAGCGATGGCCTCGGCAATCAAAGGCCCAAATACCTCGGATATGGCGGAGATGCGACAGCCCTGTAAGATCACGTTGGGGAGCACCAATATCCTGCACCCGCTCTCCAGCACTACTTCACGAGTGGGCCCTTCAGTTTCCAGGTGTGCCCCAAACAAGATATTAGCCAGACGTTCCACTTTGTTCGGGCGGACAATCAGAGTCATGATGCAGGTGACAACCCAGGAAGGTTTTCGCGGAAACCTGACGGTCACGGCAGCCCTCCGGTTGTCACTTGCCCCGTCTCTTTTGATGGCGTCACTCAAGTACTCTGGGAATATATCGACGACAGCTTGTATGCATGCACCTGAAACAAGTTCCCTTTCTTATTCGACAGCGGGGTTGTCGGGGTGGACGGTAGACAAATCTGTTGCTCGACCTTCCTGAACCTGATCTGTAATCAACGATACCGAGTCGGATGAAGCTGCGGCATGTTCGTTGGTGCCTGGTTTATCATGGTTAGTAGAGTTAGAGAGGGTTTGATGTGGCATTTACGAGGGCGTTTAGAAGGCCTTGGACCAGCAGCTTCAGGTTGCTCGCCCATGGTCTGATGTTCCAACTGTTGAATCAAGTCCCCGACGGTCGAGTGAACATCCAAATCGCGGATCCTTTGCGCGAGTTGTTCTCTGTCTGTGACGGACAGATTGTCAAGCTCGGCAAATCGTCGACGTAGAGCTTCGTTCCCGCTGGCGTGAGCCGTTCCAGGCTTAACAACGAAATATGCCACCAACGCCTGGATACCACCATGGTCGAGAAAGATGCGGGGGGTACTGGCTGGCACCGTTTGTTCCGACCGGACCGTCTGAAGAAACTGGCGGAGCCCGTGGGGGAACCGGGTACTGTTCCGTTCTGACGTGAGAAAGGCTGAGAAGGAAACAAATAAATGCTCGATTTGATCATTACTATAGCAAGTCTGGTCTTCTGACATGTTGATAGTCTGAGAGATGTGTAAAGTTGACATGGGCTGCCTTTGCTGGCGTGAAATGTTTACTAGCGCCTGGCATGCATGGCATGACACCCATGGCTCAGGGAACACAGACAGCAGGCAGGCTATCGGAGTGTCGGTTCCGGGGTCCGTGAAAAGAGTGGGCTCGCTAATCACCGGAGGACCCATCACCAGATCAGCATCTCTCAACTCACTCACTCGGTCAGCCATGCTCATCGAACACTTCCCGATTCAGCCGAGATGCGGCGCCTGTGGAGACAGCATCCGCAGACTTGAGAGAGTTGTCGCGCGTAAGAAACGCCCAATGCCTCTCCTGCAATACATATTGCTCACCAGCTTTGTAGTGCGCAGCAACCAAGATGCAACGGTATACGCAGAAACCACTCGACCGTTTCTATTCCCCCCATACGGCACAGCCTCTCTGACACTATTGGATGAACGCCTTATTTGCCGTCGTGATGACTGTGGCGCCTGCGCCCAAACGCCCGAGCTCGTCACTGTCCACTATGATTGCTACCACATCTTTATCGCGTGCTCCAAGGAAGCCTTGAACCTGGAAGAGGACAAGGCAGTGGAGCGACTGTGGACCTTGAGCTTGTACAGAAACCCATGGCCAAAGGCGGAACTCATTTGCTTTGTTGAAACACATATCGATCTCTCGGCCCTCCCCAGGTTGGCTGGAATTGCTGACCTTCCCCAACTGACTCGACTTCCCGTGGAACTTGTCATGATGATTCGGAAATTCTCCCTCCATGAATTGTTCTGGAGATCCATCTCCGTCATCGCTCTCTCTTCTAGGCCCTTGTCGCCACTATCAATCTCAAAACTCCCCCTAAATCATGTCTTGTCCTGGAAACGGGGAGAACCCCTGCTACTCACTCCGTATCCTCAGACGCCGCCTTTTGTAAGGATCACGATTGATATCGAAGGCATCTGCCAGGTGGAGCGCCCTCATGAGCCAACCCCCTTCACAGGCGAGACATTTAATGAGCTGGCATTTTTTGTCAACCGTGTCGCAAATACCTCTCAGATATATGTCAAAGTCAAGGTACGCTTGTTAATTCTTCCATTAGTTAATCTCACTAAACTCACCTCTCAAAGGACAACCGCTTGCGTTTATGTCTCCCTGAGAATCTCACGGGGCTTGCAACCTGGAATACAGATAACCCTCCTGCGCCCTCTACTTTGCTTGACACCAGGAGCCTATCTCCGATACAAAATGGCTACTGGCAACTTTGTGCCTTTGACTTGAATCGTTGCTTTGGAGTCTCCTTTTTCCTCTCCTTTGGGCAGTTATTTGGAGTCTACGTCCATCGTTCAGATGATTCAGGTGCAGCTGATGCGTACCGGCGCGCCTGCGAGAGCCGCCGTAGAATGGTCTGGATATATATGCCCATATCCCCGGACGATCAAGTCACTGTCCTTGGCTGCCGTTTGACCGACCGTGGCTTCAACATACTCGTAAGTGATAGCCTCACTAGTCGAAGCCGCTGACTGATTGTCTAGGCTCGTATGGATCTCGCTGGCGAGGTCATACTAGGGCGACTTGGAGTGCGAACTACGCAAGATCGCCTGCTAGGGTATGGAACGCCTCTCACTTTGATATACGGCGAACCTACAGGGCAGCAACGTGTTCCTGTCATCGGGACTCGCCATGGCACATCGGGGAGAGACAGGTTACCAGCGCCATTCTCGATGCAGGACTTCAGACCTGACGTGGACGATGCCTACTTCTCATGGGCCCCTCTCGACAGTATTCAGTCTATCCGCAGCTTCTACGACAAGGATACAGGCCTGTGCAGAGGTCTCATTTTCCAATATGAAAACGGGGGACTCCGCGCCGTTGGGGAGTGCCGCAAGCATGTTGATGATGACGTGCTTGCAGTCAAGCCTTCTGTGATTTGTTTCCAGCCCGCTCCAAACTTGGCCTCTTGGAGAGCACCAGAAGCGATTGGCGTGCGTGTAGAGCTTGGGAATGATATAGATCATAAACACAAGGGTGAAGGATGGGAGTGCCTGCGCATTGGACACGGTGTATTGACATTCTCCTTTACAGAGGATTCGTCCTCCATTTCTCACCGAAGCCAATTGCCTTGAGATCTTTACTATCATGCTTTCGTCTTGAGGAATATTGTCGGACAGTCTGTTGTGGAACAATGACATAATGCAATGGGGGCAGCCAATAGACAATACTATTGACGACCGAGGCATCCCCAGATTTCACCAATTGACCTGCGGTAACGGGTTCGACCTTCCAGAAGGAATCAACGGAGTTAAGAATTAATAATAAAAACCACGTATCGAGCCGCTACTGGGTGAAACTCGGCACATGGCGCGACATGCGGAGCGTGACTCATAAGATCGGAGCTCCCCCGTGAGATTTCGGACATTTCCCCCGAGATTTCGGTCCCTTTTATACTCTCTGTAAGATGCAGACATTCAAACTCATCATAATTCAAAATGGCTTCTCAAATGGATCATCCCGTTGTCGACCTTCTCAAGTCGCTCATGTCGATTGTCAGCACTAGTGAGCTGGAACTCGATATTGGTCTCTTTTTGGAGAAGCACCTTCAAGCTCTTGGTTACACGGTTGAGCGCATTCCTATTGCGCCTGGATCTGATCGTCATAATGTCTACGCTTATCTCGGATCCTCACGCAAGACGCGAATTCTCGTTACTGCACACATGGACACGGTTCCACCGCATATTCCGCTAACCATTGATGGGGACATTATCCGTGGAAGGGGATCT
Source organism: Fusarium duplospermum (assembly GCA_003946985.1). Taxonomy (NCBI): domain Eukaryota; kingdom Fungi; phylum Ascomycota; class Sordariomycetes; order Hypocreales; family Nectriaceae; genus Fusarium; species Fusarium duplospermum. The sequence goes on along the minus strand of NKCI01000032.1, from coordinate 223,821 downwards.
TCTGATGATCTAGGGCCACTGGCAGCTCAAATTGTCGCCGTTGAAGAGCTGAGAAAGGAAGGAAAGCTTAAAGAGGGAGACATCGGGCTATTGTTCGTGGTTGGCGAGGAGAATGGCGGGCATGGAATGATTGCTGCCAATGATATGGGACTAACCTGGGAATCTGGCATCTTTGCTGAGCCAACAGAGAGTAAACTTGCCAAGGGACACAAGGGACAAGTGGCGTTTGAAGTCATTGCCAAGGGTTTTGCCTGGTAAGTCACCTGAAGCTTGGTTGAGCATCCACTAATGAATAGCCACTCGGGATACCCTCATCTTGGCAAGAGTGCAACCTCTGCTCTTCTAGCTGTGTTGAACGACCTCTCTGCAGCAACCTGGCCTGAATCTGACCTCCTTGGTCCTTCTACATTCAATATCGGAACCCTAGAAGGAGGCGAGAAGCACAATATCGTCGCCCCATCCGCCAAAGCTCTCTGCGAAGTCCGCATGGTCAAGGATCTGCCCGGAATCAAGGTCAAGGTTGCAGAAATTGTGTCCAAACATCCAGACATTGAGCTTAAATGGGTCTTTGAGTACCCCGAGGCTCTCCTAGATTGGGAGATTGACGGCTTCGAGGCTGCCCCTGTGGCATTTGGTACTGATGTTCCTCGACTTAGGGATGAGTTCTGTGGTAGGAGAGTCTTGTATGGGCCAGGATCTATCTTGGTTGCACATGGACCGGACGAGTTTATTCGTGTGCCAGAGCTGATCGAGAGCATATCTGGGTACAAGAAACTGGTTCTCCACTTCCTCCAATGAGGTGCATGCCTGTCAAAAGATGGATAACAGAATATTTACAGCCTCCAAAACTCGAGGTATATTTATTAAGGCTTTTTGTGTAGATGACGACTCAAATCACTGTAACTCTCAAGCTATCTGCGCATTTCAGCGTCTCTTTTGATCATACCGCAATACAGCCTGACACAAAACCTCAGCCCCAATAGCACATTCCTCTGGAGTCGAGTACTCTTCCGGGTTATGACTGACACCTCCCTTGCAAGGGATAAAGATCATGGTAGTAGGACAGTGCTTGCTCGTATGAACGCTGTCATGGCCAGCACCGCTTGAAATGTCAATCATGCCATCCTTTGTCCCAAGAACAGACTCGGCAGACTCTCGGACCGCCTGGATGCAGTCTGGGTGGAACTTGGTTGCCGTGGAAATGGTATCAGTTTGCCAAGTCAAGGACAGGGGCAGACTTGGAGTTGAACCGGCGAGGAGTCCATCAATATCAGTGCCCTGAGCTATGAGGTCAAAGTCTCGCTTCATCTCCTTTTCGACCAGTTCAACAGTCTCGTCTGCGGGTGCTCGGATATCCATGGTGAAGCTGACATGTCCGGGGATTGTGTTGGTGCTGCCAGGGGTGAGGTTGAGAATACCCGTTGAAGCAAGGGCGTTGTGCTTTGTGGCGAGACGATGGGAGTGCGTGATGAGTCGAGAAGCCAGAAGCAAAGCATCAGCTCGATCGGTGAAAGGGGTCGAGCCAGTATGCGCATCTAACCTGTTAGCTTTGCTTGGACTGGAGCAGACTACTCACCTCTTCCTTGGACATCAATCTTGAACCACCTGTAAGCTTGGACACCTTGAACAACGCCGATATTCTTCTTTGCTCGCTCGAGAATAGGGCCCTGCTCGATATGAAGCTCAAAATGAGCACCAATGGGGGTGGCCTTGTAGCTGGCGGGCGTCTCGCCCAAGTATCCGATCCTCTCCAATTCAGACTTGACAGTCGCATCTCCGCCAACCTCTTTGGTGTTGTGAGCCTTGTCGAGAGGAGTAGCCCCAGCCCAGACACCAGAAGCCATCATGCTGATAGGAAAGCGAGCACCCTCCTCACTACACATGTTAGATGTGGACTTGTTGAGTTTGAAGACTTACTTTGTCCAGTTTACAACCCCCACGGGAAACTCTGTCTCAACGTTATGTTGCTGGAGTATCTTGAGCATTTCAATGCCAGCCGTTACACCCAAGATACCGTCGTATCGGCCACCTGTTGGTTGAGTATCCAGATGAGAGCCTGCCAGAGTAGGAGGCCCATCTTGTCGACCAGGACGAACAGCAAAGATGTTTCCAATGGCGTCGACTGTTATCTTGCACCCAAGGGACTTTGTTGTCTCGATGAACCAGTCACGGACCTTTTTGTCGTCGTCTGAGAGGGTCAGACGGGACATGCCCGTGTCTGTGGGATTGCTATGCTTGTTAGATGCATTCACTCGTCATAGATCATTACTTACTTCCCCCATCTCTGCCCGGATCCCCATGAGCATGTATGGTGAAGGGTGTCCATCATTCGCGATTTGTCGACCTTGAGCTTCTCAAAGTCCTTTGCCGTCATATCCCGGGTCGCAATATTCCTCCGTTGGTAAGACAGAGTGAGGGGATGTCTCACGCAGGAGGTTCCTCTGCATCGAACATGTCGGAGTGATACACGGGTGGCCATGCTGGGCAGATGCTGGCACAAGATTGACTATTGATTGAAGATGTATGGAATCAAGTTCAATTCATCAAGCCACCGTTTTATCCAAGTGATTGTCATTGGAAGGTGCTTGATCAATGTTTTCAGAGGGTGGTGATAACGCCCTCTTGTGACTGGATAACAATCACCCCACTTCCCCAAAAAGGGAATGCCTCAAACCGACAACTCAAGACAATAAGGAGATGGAGGCAAACTTGGTAACCGAGGAATAAAGCAAACAAAGAAGGGGGCTTATCTTAATTACCCATGCATCTCGTGAGCCAAAAGCCACAGTTCCACGCCCTCCCGAAACAAACGACCAAGTGGCTGTCTGAACATTAGTCATGGCGTAATGTACAACCCTTTCGGGCCTTGTTAAACGCAATGGTTTAATAGCTTTGTGAAACGCCCATTCAGCCCCGTTCCTGATCGGCTGAGGAAGAAAGCCTATTCACACTGATCTCTCCCGGATGCGGACGCCAAGCAACGGCAGTACCTGTTGGTGGAGACAAGATCCTGACTCCTGGAGGATCGACGTCAAATATCCGTGACACTTGATCTTAGCTTATTGCGTAGAATGTGGTCCTGCCACGTGGGGATTTGCAATGCTAGAATTGGGTTGTTTTATACGAGATATGAAGGAATACGATCCGTAATCCCGGCAAACAAACCAAAATGGCCACCATACCAACCCTTCACTCGTTGTCTCGTAAAGCTCACCCCACTCTAGAACGCATCAAGGGAGATAGCTTAAACGGGAATGCGGCTTGCGAACAGTCACTACGCTCCATCAAGCAACGTCTAGAGAATCTGGCCAAGGGCCGCACAAGACAGCTGTGCCACATGGTACTGATCCTGGCGTTGTGGCAGCGCCGCACATACCAACTCGTGTACGGAAGCAGTGGCTCCGGAATAGCTGAGACTGGACCACCACCAACAGACAGTGTCCAGACCTTGCCCTTCTTTGTGCTCTTTACTGTACCCCTGTCGGTTGTTTGATAAGAAGAACGTTGTTCCCTGGTTGTTTCTTCTTCTCTCCCACGTCAAGTTAAGATGGGGATGCTTTTACGATTGCAAGATCGCCACAGACTTTTGAGGCTTGCCCTCTCTGTTTGCTGCCTGTTTTCATTTAGCGGGTTTCTCATACAAACTCTTCTTTCGTTTCCCAGAGAGTGGCAAGTCACACGGCCAGAACCGGTGTCCCGACAAGATGTGCTTGTGAAACCAAACGTCACCGTGAGCGGGTTGGTCTTTTACGGCCGGAAGAGCAGGGTGGAAAGTATGAGGTGTTACATCGAGGTAAGTATTTGGAAAAATGACACGGGCTCTATTTAACATTGGTAGCGAAACTTGGTAGAAAACGGAGGTTGGTTGGACGAAGTTCTGTGGGTTGTCAATACGGAAAACGTGGACGATCTCTTTTATCTCGACGAAATCATCGCCAGCAACCCACTACGACACAAGCTGCTGATACCTGAAGGACACTTGGGGACGTATACATACTGGAAGGCTTGGCAGCATTTGGAGCGTGACAAGTACTACGTCAAGATTGATGATGATATTGTAGGTGCGATGCCCTATTTACATGCATCTGCTAACTGGTTTAGCTCTGGATCGAAGATGGCGCCATCCCCAAACTTGTCACCCACAAGATCGAAAACCCCGATACCTTTGTCGTCTCTGGAAACATCATCAACAACCCTCCACTCGGCTTTATGCACTACCGCATGGGAGCTCTTCACCCGTATCTCCCTGAACTCCAAAAACCAGACCACGTCACGAACGCTAGCGATTTCTGGAAGCCATCGCATCACCCCTTTTGGAATGGTCCCAACGACACTGTCTGGCACCCTATGCGTCCTCCACCCGCGCACGAGAATGTCAGGTGGCTAAGAGTTGAAGACGAGAAGATGATGTGGCAGACTCCGGCTCACCAGCTTACATATGATGTCTGGGGTGACAGTTACAAAAGTTGGGCTATCGCTTCCCAGATGCACTATTCCCTGTTTGAAAATATCGAGAAGGATACACTGGATCTATACAAATTCGAAAAGCCTTGGACGATGCACGGAGATCGCATACGGATCAACTTTATGTGCGTCTACGCCAACGATATTTTGGACAACGGCGTTGGACACTGGCCCGAGAATCGAGGCGACGAGGATATGATCGTTTTGGATCTTCCAAATACCCTAAGACGACGTAAGTAAACCCCCAGTCATATTACCTGTACTAACGGTTGCAGCTGTTGTGATATTAGGGACAGCGTTGGCATCCCATTTCCAGTACATGGATCAACCAGATCTAGCAAAGACGGATATTCTCTCGCGATATCGATCCCTTGCGCAGGATAGAGCCTGTGAGAGGTTAACATCAAAGACATGACATTTCCTTTGTCGCTGGATAATTCCCATTTTGTAAATAGGGGTACTCGGGTGCACATAAAAAAGATGACCATCTCTTAAAACGGCAAGCTTTTGCGATATTTGGTGCTGACAAGTGGAATCCATCTCTTACGGTAAAGGATTCATGCGCGCTGAGATCAGCCGATGATCAGGGAAGTCCATGGTGAAGGATCATGGTCTAATCTAACGCTGCAGCTTCTCTCGTCGGTCCAGTCCCTGTAGCTTCTTTCTTCGAGAATGTAGTCGAACTCGGTACAACTTCAACGCTTTTATGAGACTGGCCAAGGATTCAAGCCTCTTCGGCTTGCATGCTGTCGATCGATTATTACTAGCGCTTACTGTCAGCCACCAAGACCCTGTTGTGATCGCTTTACTCTTTATTCAATTGCAATTATCAGACAGTGAGATCCGTTAAATTCCTACTGCCTCCACATCCTTGGACTCGTTCATTGCATCATCCCAACCCCGATCCTCTCAAACTCCACCATGGCGTCCTGTCTTCCCACCTGGCCATTGGCGTTATTTGGTGTCATTGAGCCCGCAATGCTGTATGTCTCTGCCAATCAGTACTGTTCTTTGCTAATCGAATAGCGTCTGGGCGTACATCAACTTTGTCATGGATCCATTTAAGTACTTTGCCGACCAGGCCCCCTTTTTCGCTGCAACAGACGAGCATTTTACACCCCAAGCAGTAGCCTTGTCCTGGCAGATGGCAAATGTTCTGCTCTTGCTCGCACCAATAGCCCTCATCTGCTGCTGGACCCAACATCGTGAGGTTGCCATGGGGTACTTGATCGCCGTTGGATTCGCCGACTTTGGCCATATCTACGCCATCTATAGAGCTGGCCCCGAGTACTTTTGGGATTTTGGTGCTTGGAATGACATGACCTGGGGAAATGTCGGCGTCAGCGCGTTTCTCAACGTGAACCGATGGTTGACCGTATTGGGACTCTTTGGAAAGGTTGGCAGCGTAGATCGGGCGAAGAAGACGGTTTAAGGGGGTCTTGATCGAACGATTGATGAGTCAGGATAACTATTTTGCTGTCCTAGTATGCGGGATGCTCGGATTGTTTGTTCAGTATCGTCAAGAGACCCGTAGACCTAGCCGCTGGTGGCTGTTATCGGCGCTTAGAGGCGATGGTGCATTGGCCGATTTTCGCGGGGTGGAATATTCGGGGATTTTATTTCTTTATAAAAAGCAAGACTGAAGCCCACCTGCACATGCTCATATCATGTAATTGTCATGTTAATTGCCAGATTCCCATGGGGCACCCGAACATCACGAGCCATGGCCTCACTTCATCATGATCGTTACGAACGTCTCGTGCCCAGAGAATCCCACCATCCTCTTCATCAGCTCTATCCAAGCTGCAAGAAACTCATAGCCGAGTCTCAGCTCCTAAATAACATAAGTAATCCGTGACATTTATGAAAGACTCGAGTTGAGATATCAAAGTTCTGCCTAGAAAATCTATTTACAAATGAAAATTTAGCCTAAGATGATCTCTTTCCACTCATCCTCCGAGTGGGTGAATGCTGCTTTAAACACCTTGCCCAAAGCCACTCGACGATAAATACCTTCTTCTGGGAACGACTCGACCAGCAAGACAAAGTAAAGGTCCCATTCGGACTCGATCCTTTCTTTAGGAATGTAGTATGTCCAATCTGGAAACTCCTCCTTGGTAAACTGCTTGGCGTCTGAGATGGCAATGAACTCGAACAATGTCTTCTTGTCCCTTTCCTTTCTGTCAAGCCACTCAGCGTCGACAACTATCGACCCACACTTGTCCCCACGACGATCACAGATATCGCAACGGGAGAGCGCCACTGATGGGTCAGCCTTTGTCTTTGCTGTGCCATTCGGAACCTGGTTGGGGCCAGGTTGGTTTTCAGCATCACAGAGCGCGAGATGGAAACCTCCTCTCCAGGTGAAGAACTGTAAGAAGGGTTGGTCTGGGAACTCTTCGACAGATCGAGGAGGTAGTGACGTTCTAGCTGTTTCCGTGGTGAGGACGTTGAACGGGTCCTCGGGGAGTGTCAGCCTGAACTCTGGCGAGGCTTTTGGAGAGACTCTATGCAGTTTTGACTCTCCAATGTATGATCGGCCAAACTTGTCAGTCTTGGGCGAGACGTGTACTCTAGTTCTTCGTACTTCCGGTTCTTGGGATCTTTTCTTTGAAAAAGTGTTTGCATAATCCCGACGAAATGTTGAAATAAGGTTCTGTTCCGGTTGATATTGGTATCGAACGGGTGCGGGCATCGGAGCAGGTTGAGGAGGAGGGGGGCCTGGCTGGAAGGAAAACCGTTGGCGAAGTTGTCGCTGCCGGCGCCGCGGTTCGGTGCTATGGCTGTTACTGATATCATCCTCGTCTTCGGAGTCTTCGTTAGAATCGTAATCATCGTCGATCTCGCCATTAGAGCTTTCTGTACTGCCATCGCTCTGCTCATCATCAGCACCTTCGACCACATCGTGGCATGGTTTTTCAGCCGTCTTGTAGCCTCTCCATCGTTCGTCTTCACTTTTGTCTTCTTTCGCCTTGCGAGCATCCCAAACACGCCGTAAAGTACCATAGCCATCACGAATATGCCAATCGATCCAAGTGTGGTTCAGGATCCAAGCCCGAACGTCGGCCATGCATCCGTCAACCATGTCCCAGTCATACATGGCGCCCTGATGATCCCAGCCACACCAAGACCAACTAGGAAATCTCATATCCTTGTATTTCGGGTCATCTGATACTGTTGACTTCTCTAGTCGTACCGATTTCCCCCTTGGTTGCCAAAGAAGGGCAACATCGAAATGTGATGTGGGAAGGCCGAAGATCAAGGGGGCTCGCAGAGTGTCCTCCATGAGCTTGCACATGCCACCGAAAGCTGCGAGAATATCGAAAGGCTCGTACAAGTCTCGTTTCGTGTAGAGAGAAACACAGTGAGTGTAGAACCATAGTGCCCGAACTTTGAGTTGGGAGAGTAACTGAAGGGGCGCTTGAACGAGATCGAGCGACCAACCCCTGCCCAACTTGTCCGAAAACACGTCTTCAGACATGCTAGTGGATCGACATTGGAAAAAGATCCTTCCTTCTGTGAATATCAGGCATCTCTTTGAGAGAAGCCTCTCCTGAAACGTCCATGCTCGTTTGTTCCACCTAGTAGTCTCAATGCTGGTCTCGGCCGGTCGATGTAGCATAAGACAGACTCCTTCATCATAGTTCACAGTCACCTGCGGGGCTGTGCGGTGTTCATCAAGTGCCAAAAGCCCAGTGTTTGCATCCTCTCCATCTGCTGCACAAACGGTAATAGTCGAGTTGCCGTATATTAAGTGCATTGCTCGAGCATTGAGGTTCCAAGAGTGACTGCTGTTTTGGACAATGCACAAGGCATCAATCCAAATGTATCTGATACCCAGTTTATGAACCATATTTATAATCTGACGAAGGGCTTGGGGAAGTACTCTGATAACATCAGAGAGGCCGCCAGATTTGCGTCGATCCTGAATGTTTTTGATTCGGGTGGCATGCTGGCGACTGTTCCCGCTTCCCCAGACATAGCTGACTGTGGCGTATGCTTCAAAGCAAAGAGAGTCATCATCACCCTTGCGGAAGGGGAGCGGTACTAAGCATTCATTTTCGATGTCGATGACGCCAAAGTATGGCTCCCTCAACGTCTTTCTAAAGGGGTTCTCGAAGCCCAACTTCTTCGTGCACCGATCGTCATGGTGTCGCTCACAGAGACGCAGAAATTCTCGGATAAGGTTCCTTTTGTTGTGGATGGGCCCGATGCACCTCCCAAGGAACTGGGTTTCTTGGTTCAGGAGGTTAGGGTAATCGATATCTGATTTATTGTACTTGGAAGGTGCTGCTAAGGTTATGTAGGCTTCGTAAGACTTGAGCCTTTCATCTCTCCAGCAAATCCGTAGTCTTCGTGTTCTGATCGCTTCGTTACCGGCTTGCGGATCTGCTGAAGCTCGGCCATCCAGCTCCCAGATGAGATGGCACGCCACGTCATCCGTGTGAGGGACTGTTGCATCGCGAACAGTGTAGATGATGAGAGCACAGAGCTTGCACTTTTCGGCTGAGTCTTTAAGCTGAGTCATTGTGGCAAGAGGACGACGCCTTCTGGTGAACTCGAATGGCGAAGCCGAACAGCTCTCTTGTCCAACTTTGTTCTCCTTGATGCGGAATTTCGCAACTGAGAGTTCGAGAGACAAGCATTGCTTGCAAAGTGTGTCGACCATGGTGATTCCCCAGTTGAATCAGACTCGAAGAAAAGCTGAGAATGGAAAAGGAAGTATTTGATGAACGGAAAATGTAGTTGATGCTGATGACAAACTGCACTCCTATCCCAATGGAGCCAAAGAAAAGAGTGATTGGGAAGGAGAGAGGATACATCAAGGTGAGACTGAACCCCTTTTGACTTTGAAGAGCGAAAATTAGCTACGAAGGCGAGCTAGGTACTTATACACCAGAACCGGCAGCCGTTCCATGACCGAAGGTTTTGAGTATAACTGCCCCGCAGTCTGAGTCGTGGGCGGGGAATCAGGCTGAGCTACCCTCCCTCCCTCTATGGGGGGTCTCTCTGACAAAACTACCTTGCATTATGACGCTTGCGGCAATGGAGGGGGCATGCCAAGCAAACTTGACAGAATTCCCGTGCATACAAGTGCCAACTACTTTACTAGGATTGGGTAACTGTACAGATGCTGCATGGCGCAGCAAGCCTCACCGTCGTCACTGCAGATGCCATGCATGGGAATTTTGGAAGCGAACCGAACTTACAACTTCATTCGGCATTGCCGATGGTAGTGGTCATCTGAACCTTGCATCTCCACAACTCCTTTGAGCCTGTTCATGCTCAGCTTGGGCAGCCATGCATTTGTTTACCGAAAAGTGAGGCGGCCTTTTGTCCACGTTAGCCGTTGTCTCATCTTTTCTTCCCTCAGTAAGATCATTAAACGTTTTCCCTTGAGACCCTCCAACTACTGCAGGAACTTACCTGTCTGCGCACAATCATGGCTGAATTAGCTACATACCCGACGTCATGGAGAGACTGGGAGTGTCACAGAGCTACCATCACCCGCCTCTACCTTACTGAGGACACGCCGCTTGACAATGTACTGAAAACCATGGAGAGTCAGTTTGGCTTCAAGGCAACGTGAGTGTCCCCTTGCTCAATGATCCAATCCTTTTTTGGAACGAGCCGTGGTCTGACTGAACCGTGACCACTTGACTCGTCATGCAGTAAACGAATGTACTCCACCAAATTAAAACAATGGGGTATAATGAAGAACTACAAAGCCAAGGAGAAGGATATGCTAGTTAAGCAGGTATGTGAGGCGCTAGAGAATGGCCAGGATCTGAGCCGGATGCTCTTCCGGGGCCAGAATGTCAAACACCACCGCGTCCTTAGACATTGGCGAGGAAAAGCCCGAGTAGCGCACTCCGCTACTGCATCCAGTGGCCCACGACTCGGCGATCCAGTCACGAACCACCAGTCTGATACCCTAATGGGCCACATCGCGGGTCTGCCACCGAGGCGTTTTGGTGGGACAAGCTCTGCAGAGCTCGTTCTCCTTTCTACCAACACGTACATCCAGAGTTTCGTTGCAGGATGCCGGGTAGACCATCAAGCTACTGCAAAGTCTTCCCCTTTTCAGGTTGGCTGCAGTCAGGGATCAGACCCTCTCCTGTATGCCCAGGCCAACCGATTCTGGCATGACTTTGAGACGGCGGTATACCTATTGCGAATTGGGTCGACAGCTCTGGGATGGAGCACCCTCCACACCTGTTGGGGAACAGCAGCTAATAACCTTCTCCCTCAACCTATAACCTTGCTTCGGAAGGTTATGACGACTCTCCACCCCCAAGGGGGTCTCGCAAGATACCCTGAGGTGTCTCATTCAACCCTTGCATTCATTGCAGATCTTCTGGAGATGAAGCTTGGCTCATCCCACCCCCTTGTCCACATCTGCCGCAACGTTTCGCGTGACAACGAAGGACCAAAGACCGCTGAATCCTCTCTCGAGCTGATGAGCCATCTGTTAGAGCAGAATCTAGGGCCGTGTCATCACGAGACATTCCTGACCGCCACTGCACGCATAGCCCGCCATCTACAAAACGGTAACGTTGTGGCAGCAGAGAGTACGGCGCAGAGGCTTGTTCGAAACTCGGAGTTGTCGCCTAATCGAGCAGTACAACTACCAAAAGCTCTCAGGCAGCTGGCACACGTCCTGACGACGGTCGGTCGATACAACGAAGCGATTACAATCCAAGAACGCATCTTGAGTTGTCCAGGAACTATGGTGCCTAGAGATTTGAGGATCTATACGATGGAAGACATTGCCGAGCTACATAGGTTACAAGGTGATATTTTCATGGAAAGCAAGTCTTTGAGAGAGGCTTTGTTGGCTGCACGAGAGTTATTTGGTCTAGACCAGGCGCCTACGCTTCATATCTGGGATAAGTTCACAACCTCGATGTCTGAACAGGGGAGAGATTTTGAAGGTGTGTAAGTAGAAAGAATTGGGGAGATTGTATTTCGTCAACCATTGATCTTCTTCCCTTCTCTCTTCCTTGCTCAGCCAAGTCGTTGATTGCAGAGCTCCTTCATCTAGGACTACTCCTCCACACCTAAGAATTTTATGATGTTTCTGACGGCCTGATTATCACCATCCTCGCTATCAGCAAGCTCCTCGTCAACCCATCCATCAGTCCACCCGCCGGCAAAGTCGATGAGCCAGATGTTATCCTCTTGATCAATCACGACGTTGGACGCCTTGCCGTCACCCCAAATCACACCAAGCTCATGTAACTTATCTACCGTCTCGCGTATCTGGTTTGACCACTTCTTCTTCAGCTCCTTTGGTACAGCTGCAATATCCATGTCCCGTAGAGTGCTGCCGTAGGAACTGGGTAGAACCCAATCGCGTAATAGACCGATTATATCTCTTGAATCCGCAAATGTGACGTATCCTTGGAGGGGAGGGACGCGGATACTCACAACAGGGCCACTGCAGGCATTCCATATTTTCTGCATGGCGACTAGCTCTCGTTCAAGGCTTGGATTTTCGACGCCTTGCCTCTGAGCTTTACAAAGCATGGTTTGTGACCCAACCTGAACCTTGCACACGGTGCCATAACCGTTGACAAGAACTTCCTGGACATGGACGTTTCTGGAAGAGTATTGGGGTATCGTTCTGACGGTCTGGAATTCCGACACAACCTCAGGGTTGGGTCCAGTATTGGGGACCGAAACCGCCTCGTCTGGGCTGATAGGGAAGATGGAGACTTTTCCATCGACGGTTTGGAGGCGGTAGTCGAGATTTTCCGGGTAAAGAAGCGAATGCAAGTCGTTGCTCAGGGCAGTGCCCCGCGGTTCAAGCTGTGAGAAAGGGATCCGTCCGAGGTCCATAATAATATCGTAGATTTGATCAGTGATGGCATCGTACCCTCCATCGTCAGCAATGATGGCCTCGTTTAAGAGACGGATCAATCGATCCTCGAGGTTCTCTTGAGTTCGATCAGGAGCTGCAAAGAGAGACAAAGTGATGCGTCTGCTGTTATACTCAAAGGTGACGTCGGCGGACTCGTCGTCGCCGGCATTCATGCCGACGATTGTGATGTCGGCGCATTCAACTGGGTTGTCCATGATCTTTGTACAGGCTGGTGGTTAAGGAGTTAAGTTGCTAACTATTGATCGATGATTACTTTAAAGTCGATCCCTGTAGTGTACTAAACGACCATGCCGGGATAACGGGGTTGAGGTAATCTCATGAATCATGCATTGAGGCATTGGGATAGTCTTCACAAGTAGTTGGTGAGCAGATTTTATTCTTCTAGTCAACCCAATCAACTCATTTTCCTTCAGTTGCTCTTCTCCCTCGCAAGGAGCTCCTTTCGTAGCTGAGCTAGTGCCTCCAAAATGGTTGCCTGTCGGACCTGGTCCCGGTCACCCGGGAAATGAAACGGACCCAGTCCTCGGGCCTGTTCGGGACTCGCGATACCGATAAATACCATGCCCACCGGCTTTCCGTCTTGAGAATCCGGCCCCGCAACTCCCGTCGTGCCGATACCCCATGTTGTCGGGCTGTCTGTGCTGGTTGCGGTTCGCGCACCTGCCGCCATTTGCTGAGCCACGTCTTCGTGGATGACGCCGTGCTGAGCGATGAGGTCTCCGTCCACCTTTAGGAGATGTTGCTTGAGAGGGGTCGCATAAGAGACGATGCCGCCTCGGAAAACAGAGCTTGCTCCAGACACAGAGGTGATTGTCGCCATGATTCCCCCGCCTGTCAACGACTCTGCCACACCGACAGTCTCTCCAGCCTTCTTGAGAAGACGGATCACGTCCGCTGCGACATCGCGGACGGTCTCGGAGGTTCGCTCGACGTACTTGGGCTCGACTGCCATGGTTGAAAAGAGATGAAGTGGAGGGTGGTGTCGAAGGATTGTACTGACGGTGGAGATGGGATATTTGAGCATTTTTGGCTTGATCAGGCAGCAGGCTGTCGGTTGCCTTGCTGTCCGCCTTGTGAGTTAGTGCATTTGATGGGCCAGCGTGGTACCCAGCTGACTCACTTTGCAGTGAAGATCCTTGTACGCTGGTAAGCCTCGATAAGGAGCGGCTGGATTGCAGGCTTGATTGGTAAATATATACGGTCTGCATTTGTTTCTTGAGGCAACCTTTCGCCTGACATCTCACTGCATGAGGTTGTCGCCCGGTTTGTTGCGTGATAATGTAGATATATTGTGTGAATAATGTCCAATCTTATTGACTGCTAGGCACGACTCCCTGATTGTTTGACCGCCATGTCCAACGTCTGTTTGCAATGTCGCTCTTACCCCAAAAGCCCGACCCATACGTTTTGTTGCAAAGAATGCGCTAGAAACGCAGCAAACAATGCCCCCAGCCTGATCAAGATCCCAAGTGACCATGTCATGTACCTCAACGGTATGCCCTTCAATCTTTGTGTCTGTAATCTTAAGCTCAGTATGTAGCTGCCTCTGCCTTTTACGAAGGCTGGAACGGAACCCCACCACCTATTCGGACAATCTACCTAGTCACCTGGACTAGAGAGTCCCGCAATGAGTTTGAGGCGTACCGGTATGACTCTTCAAAGTAAACGTCTGTCACGTCTTATTTGAGCATAGGGACCAAATCGAGAGTCGTGGAAGCTTTATCGCCATGGGAAAGTATGCAGGCAACGAGCGGAAACGGTTCCGTGGTGCTGAGAGAGCTTGCACCATTGGCGAGAATGGCAATGTCACGATGTGTTACAACGGGGACTGTAAGCTTTGCGAGGCCCTCCGAGAAGGATTCAGACCATATCTGGACCTCAAGCGACGCACGGGATAGTAAGTGCTGCTAATTACCGTTCCCTCAGCAACTGACCTAGATAGCCATGGCACCAGGCTAGGCCCTGGTCTGTATTCAACCTACGACACGTCCAAGTAAGCCCAGTATCCAAGTATGTATGTTGTCGCTCACCTCAATAGGGCTGCAAAATATGCCATCAACAAAGTTCCCTCCAACGTTAATGCGTTGATGCTCTGCCGAGTCGTGTTGGGGAATTCGTACGTCACAGAACACGAGATGCCTTATCTCCAACAGCCTCCACATGGATATGACTCGGTTAGTATGTTGTAGTTGCAGAGTTCACAGCTAACGGGTGTAGGTTTACGCAAGGCCGGGGCCGCGCAGTCATTTCAACACGGATGAACGTGTCGTCTATACATCACGAGCTATGCGACCGGCGTATTTGATCATCTACTAGACCTGATCTACATTGGAATGTATGATTGCACGAATGAAAGTTGGAAGTCCATCCCACTGTGTTAGCATTGGGATATGATGCTATGATGTATTGGAAATGTGTTCTTTATTATAGTTGAAGCCGGGATAACCGACACACAAGATCGATGTATTATAAAAATGTTCTTTGTTAAAATCGAAGGCGAGATAACTCAGCCAGAAGATTGAAACTCAATAAAATACGAACTAAACATCCTATCACCATTAATAAAGTTGTTTCTCTAATACCGCTTCTAACTCCTTTAGTCCCAATCAGTTACCCAACTGGATGCTGCCACTGCTGCCACCCAACCCAAGCCTGAAATATGGAAACGACTAATGCCAACGCCCCTAGAATTATCGCAATAGCTACACCTCCTAGTGTCGCCATCATCACATACCTCGCTCCGCTTTTACGCTCAAGCCATTTCTCAAGAATACCCCGTGGTGTTGGATTGTCTAGCTCTTCGTAAAGCTCTACCAGCCTCGACTCGAGATAGCGATACGTGGTTGCCCCCTCGCCTTCGAGCAGATAGCTCGATGGTTCAAATCTTAGACAGTCGGGGTCAAGATTGTGTTTTGAAACCAATGAGCTCAAGAGAATCCTCGCATCTGCCGTTGAAGGGAACAGAGTCTTTTGAATCGAGTTGAGAACCTCGATAGCCAGTTGTCGGGGAATATGACCTCTAAAGTGGTTAGACGAGTGATTAGTAAACCAACTTCACCGACCCGGAATTGCAAACTTACTCTTCGGTTTTTCTACTCGCGATAAGACTCTCTTTGAGAAAAGCTGTGTGATGATACAACTCGACGGTGCCGTCTTGCTGATTTAACTTCAGGTGGTTTCTTAGCTCGTCCGTAGGTACAAAACGAAGCCGGGCTACTTTCATCAATCTCCGTGCAGTCACTAGTTCATTGATACGACGAGATGTCGCATCTCGGCTGTCGCTGGGATCGAGATCAATGACCGGAAATGCGGTAGACAAGAACTGTGTCCATGTCATATCATCGCGCCATGGTATAGGTTGCAGGCCAGCCTCTAATGTATCGACTGAGCGGTTGTCCAAACAGCATGTTACTGTGACCATGACCCTCAAAGCAAGATTGAAAGCCCTATCTTGATCATCCGGCGTAGGGGCTTGGCCACCGCGGTTTGCAAAGTGAGTAGAGGTTAGTTCTGATCGTTTCGTATCCGGGTTCTCCTTGAGAACTTGTATGATGGCGCATAGTTCCCTGTGACTTGATAGAGCTGGAGGGGTTCCCGCAACCATACCAGGAACGTAGGCAGCCGTGATATTCTTGTAGTAGTCGAAGAATGGCTTCATCCGAGCCCATCGTATTCCCGAACAAGGCTGTGACGCGCATGGTGATTGACCAGGCTCCAGGCGACAGGGTTCACAGAGCTTCCAATTCCACAGGGTCTCGACAAGACCCACAAGATCCTCCTCGGAGACATCTCGAAGGGGATAAGGTGAGGGAATGTCGAACATCGTCTTGGCTGGCAGGTTTCCTTGCTACGGGAGGTCAGGAAGATAAAATTTCAAACTGGCCAGCATGAAGAAGTAACAAGGTGCCACGGCCTGGGTTGCCTCCCTGGTCAACACAGCCACTACTAACAACCAACAGCGAGTATGCCTTGGCGACGCCTCGGCGGCCACATGTATGCTGAAAACGCGACCCCCGCTCTGCGGCTGAGATCGTAAGAACATGGAGATTTTGGTTCTTGCATAATTGCTTCAGCGCTCCTTGTTCAATCAGTTCCAGCCATGGAAGACGCGCAACAAGAGTTTCCGCCAGAGGAAAGCACGGCAGACTGTGCCATGACCCAGCCCGACACCGACTCTGGGTATGGGGGTTCGAGTAACGCGAGCCTCGAGACACATGATGATCACCTCGATCCCGAAGCTAGCTCTCGGCCGCCGTCCGACACCGGGACGATCAAGCCCCCACCACAGCCAATCCGTATACGACCGATATCGAAACCAATCGATCGAGAGACGGCGAGACGGGCCAATGATATCATCGAGCAGATGAGCTTACTATTGCGAGAGCATATGGTGAAGTCCAGACGCTACAAATACTTGTCGAGGCCCAAGCGCAACCCTCCCTCCATGTCAATACGACCCATCATGCTTGGGACAACAGAAGAAGATGCCAAGACATGCCTGGTCATTTTCTGTACAGATAGCCACGGAGCTCATGATAGAATCAGAGACTTCCTGCGCAAATCTTTTGTCAAGGAGCTGTACCAGCCTCGAGACACTTCAGAACCCTCCTTTGATGTTCATGTCGTCGGCGCATCGCCGAGTACACAGGCTGGTGTTGCAGTCGGTATACCCATTAACAATTCCCGGCCTGAGACTTCAACATGTACACTCTGTGGGACATCCATCTACTTTGTGCAGGAGAAAAGCGAACAGAAGCAGTTTGCAACAATGGGGGGCATCCTGCGGCTAGAGTTTCCAGATGGCACCAACGAGTTGTACGGCCTGACTGCTGAGCACGGCGCCATAGACGCAGGCGATGCCGACGACAGCGATACCTCCATGTCAGGCGAAGATAGTGACTATTGCGATTCTTCCTCAAGATCTACTTCGCCTACCGCCATGGTCCAGATTGACTTTGACCTAGGGCCATGCTTGGATATACCCACACGAGACGATGGGGAAACGCACTCAGAAATCAATGACATCGAGTCTGTGATGGCACGTGTGGAAATATCAGCTTTGGAAAATATCCAAAATGGTGCATTTCGCGACTGGGCATTGTTTCCTTTGCCAACCAAAGACCTGAAGCCCAAGCCAAACATGCTTCAGCTCCAAGGACAACCACCCAAGGCGCTGAAGATACCAGCTACACTAGCCGACATTTCGGATGGTCGATCAGTTTGGATCATCACGGGCTCTGGACTCAAGAAGGCAACCTTGGCACCTTGCCTCAGTCGTGTCCTCCTCAAACCGGGCACTTCATTTGTATGGGCTTTCACGGTCGAGTTACAGAAGCATTCTAGTATGGACATTAAAGCAGTTAAGCCTTATCCACCAGTAACTAACCGCCGCCACAGACATTTGCCGAGGCGATTCGGGGTCCTGGGTTGTCGATCCGGTGACACTTGAAGTATACGGCCACCTGGTGGCTACTGATGTCTTGATGGGCGCTTATGTTATCCCTTTGGTCGATATCATCGAGGACATTAGAAGCCGCTTTTCTGAAGTATCGATTCAGTTCCCATCTGACTCTTTGTTACACTTGAGGGATGAGGCCATGAAACCGTCCTTGACTCGAGGTTCCGCGGTGCCCTGGGAGGACGCCCATCATGCTTTCACTTCTGCCTTTAACCGAAGTTTATATGGCAGTAACTCCTTGGGAGAGACCAGCACGATTGATGGCACCGAGCCACCTGCCTCGGTATTCTCTCAGCCAATTTCCATTGCCACTGCAGCCTCCAGCTCCATGAGCCCGTGGGAAGATGCAGGGGTTTTTTTTAGGGCAGGGGTCGATTCCGCCAGGATAGCAAGCTTAGCCCCGAGAGTCTCCCGACCCGCTCGTTGGAAGACCTCCGGTCTGCGAAAAATGGCAAGGCTGTATACCTACACTACACTTTCCCTATCCAAAATTATGGAGGTAGTCTACAGTGACCTTGCGGATCCTATGCCCGGGTAAGCTCCATGTCCGAACTTTCTTTGCCTGTAATAACTAACCAACTCTTGTTTCATCTTAGAATCGAATCGGCAAATAAAATGATCAATGTCTTGCTCGATAAGCAGCCCAGATGGATTCACCCGCGAGATAGAGATGATATGAGAGCTCGCTTACGAGAGCTGGCCAAGTCACCTTTTCGCCGGAAACAAAAGCATCACCAATCAACCCCTAATGTCAAGCGCACCTCTACGCTCTATGTGTCTAGAGAATCAACCGACCAGGGATCCAAGTATCGCCCCCCATTCGAACCCTTGCAGAGATCAACAGCACGTCCTCGGAAGTCCTCATTAAAGCACATCCTCTCAGATTACTCATCAGATTATATCAACGATGTCGAGGTGTTAATGAGTCGTTCCAGCTTAGAGGAAACTTTGGACGCAGAGGCAGACTTCTCTGACGAGACATGGTCGCCAATTGGCGTCTCGACCCGCGACAACTGGCTCCATGATGCCAGTGCACCTGCTGCCGGGCGCACTGAGACAACAGTCCCAGGAGATTTTCTCCACCTCGATGAGTTGCGAGTCACTCAAGGACTGAATGATCGATCGTGTCTCTACCGCGTGATGGATGAGATAAGCACTGATGACTGGGTTACGGCATTGCGTCCTGCACCAAAGGCGACCGATATATTAAGGCCTGTCATTGCGTTTCCGGCCTCCACCTTTTCACTTGCCGACTCTTTCGGAAACACAATGTTACACCTCCTAGCTGCACGAGATACCACGAAACATTACCTCTTGAGCGCCGTAACTAGAGCACCGGAATCGATCTTGGTTGCGACTAACACGGCGAATCAGACTTTTCTCCATGTTCTGGGAGCCTTTTGGTTTGAGGACGTGACCTCCCCCCGCGCTTTTCTTCCAATACTCTTGGATTCGCTGAGCCGTGGGAGTTTTGACATTTATGCCCGAGATGCCTATGGACGCAACTTCTTCCATATCTGCCAAGCTAATTTACCGGAAAAATCTGCCATGGAAAAAATTCTTATGGCTTTTGACCGGGGCAATTTCGCTCATCGCGATGCGTTTGGGGTGATTCCCCTGGGTTTGCACGAGTATCCAAGACCGCTGTTTGAACAGAAAACTGAGCCATCATCTGGCAACACTCCGTTGACAAGTAATGCACGGTTATTTGAGGGGGCGATTGCTGCAATCTCAAACCCTTTACTGGAAGACTCACATGGTCGGAACGGGTTGCATTTGCTCGCAGATGCACTTCTTTCATCAGACCTGCTTCAGGACAGCCGCAGGGATTCGGTTGGAGAAGATGGCCGCAACAAGCCCATTCACGTCGAGCGACGTCCTCAAAGCAATAGCTCGTTCCAGATGCTTGCCTGGCGCAAAACTCTGATGGAAGAACTGCTTGCAGTAGGCGTGGACCCTAACCACTACAACAATGACGGGAACACGGTGCTCATGGCTTTTGCAGCACGTCTTCCAGAGGACGATGATTATAGACTGCCATGCCTGATCATCGAGACATTGGTAAAAGCAGGCGCTCACGTCAACGCTCGAAACCGTATGGGGGAGACAGCGCTTCACATTGCGGTGCGGACTGGGCACAAACTCATCGCCAAAGCGCTTGTGGAAGCTGGCGCAAACGTGTATGCACGAGACGGGGAAGGACGCAGCGTTCTCGATGTTGCTGACATCGCGGCTCTCCATTCCAAGAATGTCAAGGACTATGCCCACGCTGAAGCTGCTCGTGCGTGGCTTTCGGGTCTCCAAGCATGTGCCGTACAGAACCCTACTGTAAAACAGGAATGGGGTGCGCCAAAAAGTTAGGAATTATGGCATGGGAGAATGGGGAACTATCTTTTGTATGCAAATGCCCTGATTTGAGTTTGACTCTGACAAACTTGAATATTTAGTGCGTAGGTAGGTAGGTATGGTGGGCAATTCGTTAGGAAACCAGACTGATTGTTAGTATGGAATTATGCTGAAGTATAAATGAACGGGTGGTTGTTAAAGTTTTGAACATGCCTTCATGGTGATGCATGCTGACATGTTTATCACAAGAACCCACCATGGTTTCGAAGAGCTTGCAGTGTGTTGTCCCTTATAGGTGATTCCCTCTTTGGGTAGGTAGGTGGGAAGACACGTGAATAACGTCGAAGCCTTATGATGATGAAATAACCTTAATTCAACAACAATATTTCTCTATATAGAAGGTGCCCAAATGGGCTTCTGTGGATTCAGTCCTATGACCTGTATCCCAAGAATTGAAAAATCCCCCCCGTCTCGAAACTGCTTATCGGCAGTGAATCTCATTGTGGCCGTGGCCCAGGACAATCGCGCAGTCTGCAACCAATGTGAGTGAATGCTCCGATTGAGGATGAAGCTTATTGTGAGGACGCCAATACTTACGTCCTCGGAAAATGTTGCCCTGGTTGTTGGTGAAGTACGCGCAAGGTCCGACGTGGGTTTCCTCCGAGTTCATCCTGGTACATCCTTCGTGGACATAGTCTAGACCACAAGTCAGAGTTTGAGGTGTTTGTTTCAGAGGATAATAGACTTACCGCCCTTAATCCAGTACCAGTTGTTGTTGGCGGTCCAGACTCCGTTACGGTCCTGAGTCCAGGCGGATGACACGTTGGTCAGGGCAAAGAGGGCGGTAGCGACGGAAATGAAGCGCATATTGAAGATTTTGAAGTTGATGAGTGATGATAGAGAATTGATCTGTTGATTCTGCTGAAGATACAAGAATGAAGAGCATTGAGCATCCTTATATATTTCCTCGAGATCCACAGAAAATGTTTCATCACCAGTGACAGTGAATTATACACCGGAAATTAGGACCTTCATGAAAATGAAAGCTTGGACAAGGATTTTGACACAACGTTTCTTGACAATTCGCCTGCCAAGATCAAACCATCGCTTGATCAAACCAAGTTGTTCTTGGTTTGTGGGACCAAGCGCCGCGAAACGCTCCCACCATTGGCTTGATCGGACTTGTGCATGCAACACCAAAACCTCGGACTGCATTTTAACCCAGTCCGAGGTCCTGTTCCTGCATTACACAGGGCTGAAACATGTCACCCTAAGATGTGGACTCTGTTGGGAGCAAGTCGGTGTAGGGAATTTCTGCCCAGACTTGGAGATGCAGGCATCCTCTCCAAGTCCTTCTCCTCCGACCTTTGATGCCTTTGGATCTTCAGTCATCCTAGTTACTGCGGCTGGCCTCGAACCACTTGCTGCATGGGCTGGGAAAATTGTTAGCAGGGGACATCTGTGCTCCTTCGCTCATGACTTGGATCCTGCTCTTCCGGAGTATACTGTCACGGAATTGACTAGTATTTGTACTCTGAATGACCCTGTGCTATTGGCTCTACTTTATTCTGTTAATATGCCTAGTTGACCAATTGTTCCGCTGCCTCTCTGTCCCGATTTGATGTAGGGTGAGATAGTAGTTCGGACCTGACAGTGTGGACCCCTATTCGCCATACGATCTTCTCTATCGGTTATCCCGACTTCAACCATGATAAAGAACACATTTATATTTGCCATACATTGTCCACACTACCACCGGCATTTCGCTCAGGGCCCGACATCCGAGATTCAAGGCAATGAGGATCTTCGGGATCTCGGTAGAGTCCGTTTCAGGGGTTTTTCCCGCTAGCGCGGCCGTCAGCTTACATCCCAAATTGGTGACGTTATGCAGGCCATGCCGCAGAGCCAAAATTAAACGCTCGGACAACCCAGCTCGGACCATGGACCAATGACCTTGGAGGAGATCTATTAGACCAAATCCCCCCGAATCTAAGTAAGATTCCACTTTCAACTTCGACTTTGACTTCATCTCGTCGGTTCAATATGGAGGAAGCCAAGAAACCCAACAGCACTGATCCTGCAGCTGGGATCCCTGAGCCAAACGAAAAGACTCAACCCCTTAAGCCTGCTTCATCGCCACCAATCTTATGTCTGGGAGCACCTCGCACAGGGACGGCCTCCCTGATGAAGGCCCTACAGATTCTGGGTTACCCCAACGTGCATCACGGATGGGACGCCTGTGAGGATTATGAGCTCCAATGGCAATGGGCCATCTTCGACAAGGCCAACGACGCGGCCTTTCCGAATCTTCCGACATACCGGGGCACGCCATTCTCACGAGAAGAATGGGATGAGGTCTTTGGCAAATACGACGCCGTGTCCGACATTGCCTCTCACTACGCCGAATCTCTCATCCCTGCCTACCCAGACGCCAAGGTCATTCTAGTGGAGCGCGACATAGAGAAGTGGTACAACAGCATGGTTCCAGTTGTACAACCCTCGACAAAGCCCAGATTCAGAGCCTTTGTGACCAAGATGGCAAACTATACCGGCTACACCAGCGGTCCCACCTGTTTCAAGATGCAACAGGGCTGGACGAGGTCTGAATCGCCCAACGACCTTGTCAAGAACCTCAAGACAACGTATGTCAGGCATAACAAGTATGTGCGGGAGGCGGTTCCGAGTGATCAGCTCCTCGACTTTAAGCTCACGGATGGATGGGAGCCGTTATGTCGTTTCTTGGGGAAGGAGGTCCCCGACGTGCCTTTTCCTCATGTTAATGACTCTGCAGAGTACAAGGCCAGGGGGAAGAGGTTGCGGAACAAGGTTCTCAAGGCGGCGGCACGGAAGTTCTTTTGTCTTGCCTGAGGGCTGCACTATTTAGAGGTTTTTTAATTGTTACTTAATTAATTTTATGGATTCAGTCTCAGTACGTGTCTTCTTAGCTCAGCAAAGTCTCCCACGTCTTGGCCTGTCAAACTCCAGTCAGGATCATTAAGTAGGGACTGGTATTGGTCGAATGAGTCTCCCAGGGGCAGATCTTCCAGCTCGCCGTTCAAGTCCATAGAGTGAATCCATTGATCTGACATGTCCCATACAGGGGGGTACCAAGAAGGATATTCATGTGTCGAAGGCTGGCTGTGGACGGTGGTTGCGTCAGATCCTTGGTGCTCCGTATTCGGTGCAGTAGTTGTCTGATTCGTGGATGCAGGCGTGCTGGCCTCACGAGAGTTCAGAGTAGCCGATATATGATCTCTAACGCTTTGGACTTCTTGGAATCTCTGCCTTGCAAAGGTGTTGCCATGTTCAGCCATGTAATGCAACATGTCCATTGCATCTTTCAGGCCTGGAGTCGGATTAAGCCTCTGACCTGGCTCACAAGCTGAATCGAAAATCGTGGTGAGAAGCATAATGAAGGCTGCTGAGAAGATGGCGTCGCAGTCGAAGAATCCGAATATTGCTAGATTAAATTAGTCGTAGTTCTCCATAAGCTATGTCACTTACGAAGTATTCCCTTTCTCTTTAGAGCGATTATAACCTCGAGAAGTCGCCTCGAAGCCTCTGAGCAGGTCTTGGAAAGGGTATCAAGTGAGCCACCTTCGAGTTCGTTGCAGGGTTGGCCGCTCAGGATCATTTTTGCTGCGTGAAGCATGAGAGGGCGAATCGTCAACAGCGTGGCCTAAAGAATTAGCATAATTCACAGAATTACAGGTATACAAACCTGATAAAGCATGAGGTGCAAAGATGCAGACGTCCTGAGCGCGAGCTCCGAATTCCCGCAAAGACTCAGGGATTGTTCTGATGGTATCTCCTTCGCAATGTCGGCCAAGCTCTTGATGATCTGTTGGGCGTGGGAGACAAAGTCTTGCTCCTTTTTGAACTTTGTGCCATACAAGACTATTGAGGTTAGATTTGCCTATTGGATCGGCCCTCGGCTTACTTGTTATCACCTGCCCAGTGACTTGTGCAATCTTAATATTTGTGCGAATGGCAGCTCCAGTTGGGAACCCGGGGGCTTCAGAGGGTAGGGGCATGCTTATGGCGCTGTCAATGATTCCCGATGGCTTTCCATTTGCTGCAGCTAGGCGTCTGACTTGTTAGTAATGTCTTTTACAAATGGTCTTGCTTACCTCTCTTGCATGTATACTGTCCACCAAAGCCGGTTAATCTGTGCCTTTTCTGACCTCAAAACGTTCCGTTCGGAATCTTTTTGATGATAGCCGTGTAAAATGGCTAGCCGGAGAGCAGTGTTTATCTAGTCAGGTTAGTGGAAATCGATCAACAGGTGATGCACTCACATAAAGATAAGCCTCCTCTTTGCGGTTCGCCATTTGAAGGTACATGGCCATGAGGGCATTGACCTCTACTGCCAACCTCCCAAGTCTATACTGGGCGCTGGCTGTTGGCAAGTTTTGCTCGACAAACTCGAAAAACGCGGTCCCTGGCAAGTTCTCCTCCTCCTCGCCATCGGCCGTGAAGATCTGCCCAATGGCCAGTGTGAGAAGAACTTGCATGTACCATAATTCGTGTGTTTGAGGATCATGCATGTTCTCATAAAGCCACCCAATACGATCAGTGAGGCCTCGGAGGTCATAATGGCATTGTGTCTGTCCGATGTAAAAGCCGACTGTCTCTAGAAGTCGAAAGGCTTCTTCCTCACTGGGTAGTTGAGGAATAGCCTGAGTAGAAGCTCTGGAAGGTGAAGGATGATCCATAGTCTGTATAGGATTTGGGGATATGGGGATCGTCCTGGCACTTGATGGGCCGGAATTGGTCAGTACCTCATGAACCTTTCTCCCGAATTCGTTGCTCGAACTTAAGGATGATTCGGCAGCGATGGTCGGAGCATGATACTGCAATCTGGACTCCAAGTTTGGAGTTATAGCTTGTGCCTCTGGGATACTGTGTTGTTCATTTGAAGTATTGGGCATCTGTGATGTGGTGCTCCTTGGCGTGGTTGTTTGATCATCTTGCCGCATTGGCATGTCTGCATCCAACACAGGGCTCCCTAGGCTAAGTCCAGGTGTCGGTGATTCAGTATTGAGCAGACCTGAAGACTCTGACCGAGATCTCGTTCCTTGACTCATGTAAGCAGAATTCTACGGGGCTAGAATCGTCAATTACCGTCGTTGGTGAGCGGCTCTGTACCCTCACTTTCATATCTTGCAAGCCGGCTTTCGAGTTCCGCAATCTTACTAATGGAAAATGTTAGAGAGGCCGATAAGGGCAGGTAATTCATACGTCACCGAGTATATTCGCCTTGGACCAAGTGGGCTGATCGAGCATGACAGTCCTCGCTTTGAGCAGTACTGACATGGCGCAGTACCAGAGCATTTGACCTTTTTGGAGCGGCATGTATGGCAACTGAACCGTAAGACTATCGATTGCGATTGAAATAAGAAGAGGTCAAGACTGACGCAATTACAACTGTGCTTTTCGGGGTGGTGGAATTCCCAGGCCGTTTTGAAGGGTTTCTTGCACGTCTCGGTGAAGCCGACATTGTGTGGAGTAGCCGAAAAGCTCGATAAAGCCTACTAGAGTAGAATATTTGCTACCGGGTCTTTGAAGGGTCAGATTCCGGGCTACTTGAGCTCCGAAGCAAGGGCAGTGCAAGAAATGTGGTCAAGATTGAGTTCGGAGGGGCCCCCGAGGCTTTTATCTCACAAGGCGGGGCATGACTCGGTGAATGTCTTGATTACAAAACTGGGACTTGTAGATAAGATCGCCCCCCCTGTTACGCTATCACAGACGCACTGGCGGTATGGCTCTAACAGCCTTCTGTCCTCCACCGGCTATCAGGGATAGATCTTGTTGAACAAGCATGAACCTAGCACCCAGGGTGTTGATGAACCACTCGTGAAGTGTGGGGTTATCGTAGATGCCTGCAACTCCAAAGATCTTGTTGTGCTTTCGACAAACTTGGCTGACCTTTTCCACTGAAGTTCTGTACTCCTTGCTATCCCAGTTACCGCCGACTCCCAGGTCAATAGTCAGGTCAAATGATCCGATTAGAAGAACGTCGACGCCCTCAACTGCTGCAATTTCTTCAGAGTTGTTGACTGCGTTTTTGCTTTCAATCATTGCAAAGACAGTTGATCCCGAGTTGTTGCCAAATTCGATTGCCTCTTTCAAAGGGGTTGGTCGCATGTTGAACAGAGGCATGGCACCAGTCATTGAGCGGCATCCGTGTGGAGGATACTTGGAGATTCTCACGGCTGCTTTTGCTTCGTCTGTCGTGGGTTAGCTGCTGTTCAGCCAGATACTGGCAGTTTTCCTACCTGCGCTCTCAATATGAGGAAATATCACACCCATGGCACCTCCGTCAAGAACCCGTTGAACGAACCCGTTGCCACATTGATGAGGGACTCTCACAAACGGAGTAATGCCTGCAAGGTGGCCGACATTGCAGAGATTGCTTGCCTCAGCCAGTGTCAGCCAGGCATGTTCGAGATCGATAAAAAGAGAGTCAAAGCCAGCATGTCGAGCTGTCTGGACGATTTGAGGACTTGTCGATAGCTTTATGCCGAATGATTTGCAGACTTCCTTGCGCGTGACGCATCTAAGGAGGTTGTTGGTGTATTGAACCGAAGCCATGATGGAACACTTTGGGGAGGTGAGATGACGAGTTGGGGATACGGTCAGTTATTGAGCCTCTCTTTGTCTCAGAGTTTATATCTACTTTATCGGACGTCATCTCCGATCCAAAAAGCAAGCTGTTCTTCCTTCTGAAGATCGAAATGTTGAGATCCATGTGGGGTTGCTGTGGCTTCGGAGACGGCGGCCGAGGCTTGGTGGGACCATCTGCAGGACCTTTAAGTCGGCTGGATGTTCATAGAAATACGGCAAGAGCTGGCTATCACACAATAATTACTTTGGGGTTTATTTAGAGGCGCTTTGAAATCTTCATAGTGCTAGAACTACAGGGTAGGGTGGACACCAAGGTCATGTCCCCTTTCTCCTCAAGTTGCCTCTCCTTTTTCCAAGTCATTCCCAGTAATTAATTAGTTCATATATCACTACCTCTTCAGTCATAGAAGCTCACTCTATGATGATTCCAACTGTCTGATTACCGCTCTCCCCGGCGCTCGCCACTTTGCGGAACGAAGCACATCTCCCAGTGGTTGACAAAGTATACAGGGGAAAGCTAAACTCCAACAATGTAAGGGAACAAGCGGTTGTTGAGCTTGCATGACCTTGCACTGCGTGACATTTGCCCTCTCTTGTTGGTTCCAGATGCTGGGAAGGCATTTGTTACCCCTGGCTAGGCTGCAAGCCCCCTTGTTTAAAACAAGGATGACTACCCTCGTGTCGGAATCCTCAGTCTCGCCCGTTGTAACCCTTGTACGGTGACTTGATCCTGACAAACAAACAAGGGGGGGGGCGAGTTTACCGTAGCATTAAGAAACCCAGACATTCCAGTCCCCCTCCACTTTTTCCACTTTTAACCGAGATCCTGCGGTAAAACAAAACGTGGGAGCGTGGGAAACATGCACGAAATGAGGAAAAGCTCCGCATTGGATATTTGTTTTCTCTTTCCCCGGTCTTGGTGTCTCTTCCCTCTTCACCCAGCCACCCTATATATGCGTTGAAGATGAAAAAAAGAGAAAGAGAAAAGATGAAGAGAATGATGAAGAGAATGATGAAGAGAAAGGAGATGATGATGATGATGATAATAATGAAGAAAAATAACAAGAAGAAGAAGAAGAAGAAGAAGAAGAAAGAAAGAAAGAAAGAAAGAAAGAAAGAAAGAAAGAAAATGGCTAAAACTGCCTACATTACATGATTGATGCTTCCATACAAATACATTACTGTTGTAATAATTCATGGTGGTTCATTATTCCAATAGCACCCTGTTTCCTCCGCCTCGTTGGCGTTCGTGTGCGTTTCTCTTGCTCAATGATCATTACGGCATCAGGGACAAACTCCACGCCCCGGTTTCTGCTGTTATGCCGAGTGTGAAGCTTGCGGTGGTTGTTGAGATTGTCCTTGCGGTTGAACTGGCCTCTGCCGCAAAACTCGCATGAAAAGCGGTTGGGACCCTCGCCGTGATAGCTGCAAATCTGTTAACCGATGATAATCCCATTTACAAAGCATCTGAAACTTACGATTGCTTGTGTCGCTTGAGGTGCTCTTTACGCCTGAATGCCTTGTTGCAACCTGGGTAGTCACAACTGCACCAGACCGGCTCCGCGGGGGCAGAGGCGGGCTTGACAGATCGTTTCCTTGGTTTTCTGGTCTGAGCATGCTGAAGCTCGGCCGTCTTGCGTTGAATTTCATCCACTGTCATTGGCCTTGGACGGATTGGCCTTGGTGGAGTCGAGTTGTTGACATAGGGAGATTCTGACTGGTGGTCCATGTCAAGCACCTCGTCATTGTTTTGTAGGTACGAGGTCGGGCTGCTGTTGGCACAGGACCAGTGCGAATAGATATCAGTGGCCTCGAAACCAGAAGGCATCGTGGGTGTCATGACGAAGGTGGTATTGATAATGGCAGCCCCGGGGGAGCTGGCATACATGTCAGGGCTTGATGGCGGTACAGAATCCATAGAGCCGTTTTGTTCCATGCTCATGTCCCTGTAGTGTAAACCAACGAGCTCTTGCTTCAAGGGCGTGTTGGGGGGCAGTCGGGGAAAGGAATCTGCTCCGGCTTCGTCTCGACGATAGCGTCAAACATAAAGGTGCCCACTGTAGAGCGAGGAGCCGCATCAACGCCGTTGTAGGATCCGTCAGGTTCCAAGGCTGACAACTCATAGGGCGATGAAAATCGAGATGAAGAAGTGAAAGGATCGTAAGAAGAAGAAGCAGAAGAGAAGCTTGTTGAGGTGTAAGGGTACGATATGGACTGGCTGTAACTGAAGCAGTTGTCCATATCAAATTGAAAATCCGACTTGAATTGATGAGCCATTGTGAAGGGAGATGTTGCGGGATTAATCAAAAAAGTAAAGCGTGTGTAGCCGAATATGAATTCAAGTCAAACAAACAGGTTAGAAGCAAGAATGTTCCCAAGAGGGACTGGAAGGAATCTGATCAAACCACTACGCACATGACTTTGTCGAGAATGCATTGGTGGGCTTAACTTGAAGATATATCGTCGGATGGAATGAATGCTGAGAAGGCCGAGACACTCAGGTCGTAAATCCACTCATTGAAAAACAATGGTATCATTCAAAGGGAGCGAGATAGACATATGGTCTGTCCCTGTGGATTGATGGCTTGCAGACGTTGAACACTCGCCTCGTCACCGGAGAGGTGGTGTCAAACCCCGTAACTTGGTCCAACAGTGGGTCTAGAATCACGATTTGAAAAAAAAGGAAATGGGTAGCGTTATCCGGTATGTTTGCCATTCTAGACAACTCCCGCTTAGTGGACAGCGGACTGCGGGTTTTGATACCACCTCTCAGGTGAGCACTGTGAGAGTTTAACAAACCACCGGGTAGTCTTGGAGTGTAATACGGTCGATTAAGCAGGGAGGTTTCTAGTTCTCCACTGTGGGTTAGTTGGTGATCGAATAGCCTGATGTTTTGGATGTGATTCATGTCAATATACGTCAGGCTAGACCGGAGCAAGAAGCTTGATCTTGGCCCTGCATGAACCTGGGGGGCTAGATCTGACGCGAAACCTCTTCCATCTTGTCCCCGTGCTTATTAACACGCTAAGGCAACGAGAGAACCTATCAAGATGTATCTCCGCGAGCATCCTGTAAGGGAGGAAGTGAAAATGGGGAGTGGTGCAAGTGGATGCACACATGGTTCTTTTACCGGCCCGCCCTCGGCTGCACCCGAAGGAATGTGACATGAACTCGAAACAGACGTCGAAACGAAATTGCAGACTAAAACATGTGGCCATATTACGAGGCCATTTCGCTAAGCAGGTATCCGAGAGTCGTTAGTTCGGCGTCCGGGACCATAACAGGGTTGGCTCGTGTGGGAGGGTTTTATTCCTCGCTATAAAAGGAGGGGGCTGGGAAGACGGGCATACACAACTTTCTTATAGACAAGGGTTTTTCCCTCCCGTTCGAATCAGAAGACTCTCGTGTCTCTTTTACCTTGATGTTACTCTGGCTTGCAGGCTAGGTATCTAGGGTTCGTCTGAATCCTTGTCTTCCCCACCAGCCAGCCACGAGGCGAAGGGAAGATGATGAACTAACGCAGGGGAAGATCAAAAGAGTTATAACCGATTGTTCTTTATGGTCAGGGAAGTAACTGAATTTCTGCCTCTGATTTGTCGTCAAAGGAGGGTTCCCCTACCTATTACCACCCTCCAGGCCCGACCGGCTGGATCCGGCCCAGCCGGGTTGACGATGGCATGTCAGGGAGATTTGTTCCCCCCTTCGGTGGTTGGGCTGATGTTTGTTTTCCTCTCAGTTGGGACGAATATGCAGAGCTTGGCCACCGGATGCCACGTGGACTGTCAAACTACTGCACAGCACAGGCCCCCCCTTCTGGCCAGGGGTCAGTTCTTTCTCCTGCATGCCAAAGACAACCAATTCTGGTATGACATCGACTGCCGTATAATTATTACGGCTTGGGTCGGTAGCTCGGATGGACTACCTTCCGCACTTACTGGGCAACGGCAGACAAAAACCTTGTTCCCCAGCCTATCATCCTTCTCTGAAAGGTGCTTACTACCGTTCACCCCCACGGTAGCCTGAGGAGACTCCGCGAGATATCTTATTCGGCTAGAGCTTGGCATAATCCACCCCTTGTCTAGGTCTATCACCACTTTCGCCTGACAACGAAGGGCCGGACCGCTGGCTCTACTGGCGCCGATGAGTAGTGAATGCGAGTAATATCCGGAGCCGTGCCATTAGGAGAAATCCTAACCGAGCATCGCATGTGCCCAAAGCTCTCGGGACGTTAGCACATGTTACGAAACTCGACTGATTCAAAGAAGCAGTTGGGAATCAGGAACGCAACTTGTGTTGTTCATGGCTGTGGTTTGAAGACTTGAAAATCTATATGATAAAAGATATTGCGAAGCTTTATAGGCTATAAGGTGATTTGTCCGTGGAGTGTAGGTATTTGAGAGAGGCCTTATTAGCTGCTCGAGAGTTCTTTGGTTGAGGGTAGATGCCCTATAGGTTATATCTAGGGTGAGTTTGCTGCCTCGATGTCTGAACAAGGAGGAAACATACTGGACGAGGAACAATAAAAGAGTTGGCAAAATAACTTTCCTTCAAAGAGCTAATCAGCCACAGTGCCTACGGCTATGTCGCACATGGCTTTATCGCGCCATCCCAACAGCCAATCATCGTCTCATGCAGGTGCCCGCATTGCATCGTCACTGACTCAAATCACTCGTCAACGCTTTCTCCCTCCCCCCATCACAACCACAACCAACATCTCAGTCTGCGGCACACCAGGATTCCACCAACTTCAGTCGGCTTTAACCATCCATAATTGGAGCATCACATACATCATCTTCTTCACAGCTACCCCGTTTGAGCCCTTTTTGACTCAACTCCGCTCAACCATGACTCACAAAACCCAAGAACCCGTCATCACCAAAACCTCGGACCTCCCCGTCGATCAGGCCAAGTGGATAACCCTCAAGAAGATTGAATATGTCGACCAAGTCGGCAAGGCACGAACCTGGGAGGTAGCCACAAGAAAGACCAGAGGAAAAGCAGGCGTGGACGCTGTCGCAATGGGAAATATTCTCCTTCATCCCTCAAAGCCCGCATCCACCATGCTCGTCATCCAGTACCGCCCTCCTCTGGATGCATACACCATTGAATGGCCAGCTGGTCTTATCGACGCTGAGGAGACACCCGAGGAAGCTGCGGTGCGCGAGATGAAGGAAGAAACAGGTCACGACTGCAAGGTTCTCAGTGTCAGCCCTGTTCAATCTGCGGACCCTGGAATGAGCAACGCCAATATGCAGCTCGTCATGGTTGAAGTTCAGCTGAACGAGAACGAGGAGGAGCCAGAGCAGCGGTTAGATGATGGAGAGCATATTCAACGTGTGGTCGTGCCTCTTTCTGAGCTGTATGATCGTCTGGTTGAGTACTCGAAACAGGAACGAACTGTGGTTGCTGCAAAGCTATTTCACTTTGCTGCTGGTATGCACTTTGCCCAGACGCAAAAGTATTTCTAAGGCAGGGTCCGAAATGTGGAATCAAGATGGATAGAAGGCTTTAGAGGATATACTCTTACTCATAGAGCGTTCTAGAAAGGAGCATGGTGGCTTCGTACTTCATCGTTCACCATTCCTCACCCACGACTTCAAATAAACATAGAAAAGATCGTCCTGTCACTGAAAATGGTTCGTATCCAGAATGAATATCTGGTCAGCAACGGATCGGAATAACAGCAAACCGAACAAGGTCATATAGCGAATTAAACCAAGAAACTTTCCTTCATCCACAAACTCCTCGTTCAAGAACTTTGATCCATGTCACCAACAAAATCTTCAAGATACTCGACTTCTCGTCAAAAAGCCTGCCAGGCATGTTCTGCCGCCAAGGCAAAATGTGACCGCAGACCTGAAACCTGTGGCCGATGCGCCTTGCGAGGTCTGGATTGCCACTATGCTCAATCAAGGGCGTCAAACTCGGAGACCAGAGACACGGGTCCTTTCGATGGGAATGACACAACCTACTCCCTCCCGGAGGTTCATTTGGAGAGTCTACAGCTAGCTTCTAGGACAGATACGCCAAGTTCAACAGTCCATTCGATAGAATCCGTCGCTGGAAATGCCCCAGGCTCATCTACACACGCCCTGCCACTCAACCAGGCTATCGAGACCAATCCTCCTAGACAGCCAGAGCTCGACTTCTCGGGACTCGAACTTGTGTGCCCCATCAACAGTGATGACATCAAGAACCGCTGGCTAAACACCTATGTGCCATTCCCCGGACAAACGCTAAAAGACTATTCCCCAAGTTTAATGGGCTTTGTCTACAGAATCCTCAAATCATACGCATCAGTCGTGGTGCGAGGTCGTGGAATCCCCCCTTTCATTCACTTCTCTCAAATCACTCCAGCAGCAGTTACTCGTCCTCTTTCAACTTGCCTCAGCCTGGTGAGGATCTGCGAAAACTCTCTTCCTGGGAGCGAGGGGACTGCCACGGATATTCTACAGCGGGAGATGGCCAATATCTATGAGCAACATGGAACATACGACGGAATTAATCTTCTCGCCGCATTCCAAGCATACTTGATCTACGCTCTGGTTCTATACTTCTATCTCACCCCCAGTCAAGGGCCTGCTCCCTTTCTACGGCAAGCCATTATAAACCTCCAAGAGATCGCATGCACAAGCTCTCAACGAGGTCTTGTCTGTGTAGCCGAGCAAGACGGTATCCGACCGAAATGGGAAGCTTGGATCATTGCAGAGGCAAAAAGAAGAACCCTGTACACAATGTACTTTTTGGACAATGTTCTCTCAGCTCAAGACGGTCTTCCAACGTACCTAGGCAGCGAACTACGAGGATTACCAGCACCTTCAAGCAAGACTCTGTGGCAGGGACACAGGCATGATTGGGAAGCAACATATAATGTGTATTTGGCTGAGTGGGCAGAAGGAAATTTCCGGATCGATGAATTGTGGCCCCTTTCCGAAAACTCAGACGAGAGCGTGGTCAAAAGACGAGATAGGGTGGATCGCTGGTTAGAAGGCGTCGACGAGTTTGGAACGATGCTCTACGCAGTGACAAGTTGTACGCATGGTACTTAATAAAAGCTCATGATGTCATGAAGGTTCCATTATTTAGTAGTAGATCAATCATAAATGCCCAGTCCGGCGTTGAGACTATTCCGGAGTTGAAAGCTCAACTCCGGTACCAAGGCCTCAGCTCCGATTACATGGTCTCAACTCCGGAGTCCGAATTTAAATATCTCTATATAAAGAGAACATTTCTTGATCACAAACTGTTCAAACAAGTACAACAAATTCAACCATGGCCACTCATTCAAACACGCACAACTCTCCCTCAGGGGAATCGACTCCCGAGCAACCTTATAGTATTTTTGACAAGCGGCAGAAAGCGTTAATCGTCCTCATCGTCTCTGTCGCCGCAACATGTACGTTCCCAAACCATCATCAGCCCAGCTACTAACCATACAGTCTCCGGATTCGCTTCCAACATCTACTTCCCCGCTCTACCAACGATCGCCCACGACTTCGATACCTCGATAGAACTCATAAACCTCACCGTAACCTCGTACCTCATCTTCCAAGGCATAGCGCCCAGCTTCTGGGGTCCAATCTCGGACGTTAAAGGACGGCGAGTTGCATACTGCTGCACATTCATATTCTTCTTGGGTGCTTGCATTGGACTTGCAGAGGCAAAGAACTATGCGACTCTGCTTGTTCTGCGATGTCTTCAGAGCACAGGGAGTGCTAGCACTATTGCTATTGGATCAGGGGTGATTGGTGACATAACTACACGTTCTGAACGAGGAGGTCTTATGGGTATCTTCCAAGCTGGACTTCTCATGCCGGTTGCCGTTGGTCCTGTGATTGGCGGCTTACTAGCTGGATCCCTCGGTTGGAGGTCTATCTTTTGGTTCCTGGCTATCTACAGTGGCGTCTTTCTTGTCTTTTTGGCACTTTTACTCCCCGAGACACTGAGAGCAATCGTTGGCAACGGAAGTCAAACACCATCGAACCCACTAACCAAGTTCCCCCTGACTGTCTACCAAAGAACGACCAAGACACATTGTGATCGGGTGCCCCAAGAACCAGCAGCGAGAAAGCACATCGACATTACTGGTCCTATCCGAATCCTGGTCAGCAAGCACGCCGCCCCAATCATTTTCTTCCTCGCCATCTATTATGCCGTCTGGCAGATGAGCATCACCGCCATGTCGACTCTATTCGAGACGAAATACGGCCTTGGAGAGACTGAAGTTGGCTTGACTTTTATCGCCAACGGGGTAGGCTCCATTATCGGTACATTGATCACTGGAAAGATCCTGGATATCGATTACCGTTGTGTTAAGGCCCAACATGACTCTTCAGTCACCGACCCCGAAGCCAATCACTCAGAGTTCCCCCTCGAAAAATCACGTCTTCGCCTCGTACCTCTCTTCTCCATCCTCCAATGTCTATCCATCATACTCCTCGGCTGGACCATCCACTACCCTCACAAAGTCCACATCGCCGTCCCTATTACATCGACATTCATCACAGGCTGGACAGCTGTCTCGACGCAGTCCGTGGTAATGACCTACCTCGTCGACGTCTTCCACGACCGCAGCGCCGCCGCGAGTGCAAGTCTCAACCTTGCAAGATGTCTATTTGCCGTAGGTGGCACGAGTTTCGTCATGCCTATGATCAATGGTATTGGAGTTGGACCAGCATTCACAGTATGCGTTGCTGTACAGGTTGTAGGGTTGCTGAGCTTGGGTATACAGTTTAAATATGGCAGCAAATGGAGGAGAGAGTCAGAGACCGACCGGGTAAAGAATTCCAGGTGATCAGACATCGTTTCTTGTCAAGATAAGCCACCTACACACAGATAGAGATAATTGAGACACTTCTTGACACCCATTCAAAGCCATGCACCACAGAACAACGTCAACTCGCGTTTCCAAAGCTTCTAGAAATAATCCATGCTCAATATCCCCATCAAAACCCATCAAACAACCCCCAGAACATCTCTCAACCGATCACTTCCACGTGAGGATCACCGCCATTCTAGTGCCCGTCCGGACACGCCGTGAGGGGTCGAATGTCACCACCAGAAGATAACCGGTCGACGCCTCGATCCCTATAGAACGCCACCATCAAAGCACAAAAGTGAGGGGTTGCTTGCTGCAGCGGAACAAATCCCCGTTCGATGGGGGGGGGAGGGGGTTGCAAGACCTCGGATCATCTAGCTGCCGCCATTACACGTTGTGGAAAGCTCTAAAGGCGTAGGTTTGAGTTCTGGGCAGGCCCTAAAGTTCAACGCCAACCGTTAGCCGCAGAGTCGATCAACGGCGGATCGGAGCCTTGTAGATGTCCCCAGATCCAAGCCCACGGGGTACATGGATGATCCGCCGTCCACTAGTGGAAGCTTGATCTTTTCGGGTGGACGGCTTCTCTGATAAGCTGGTCGACTGCACATTTGACGATCCCGCCACCGGCAGATTTTCTTTTCATCCCTGTTTCCTCTTTACCGCCATGGACAATCTCTAGAGCTTCCTTACAATCGATTGCCATGACGATAATACCCTTGTCGATACCATTGCCGTGCGGTTGAAGCCATGTTCAATGCAACAGGCCCCGACTCGAATCGAAATGCGCCTCCAGGTGCCGTGCCCGACTTTGACAATCCCGAAGATGTATTCTACACGCTCAATGTGGCCATGATTTCGATATGCGTGTCGTTTGTCGTTATATTCTATGGTATTCGGATATTTGTCAAGCGCACCATTACCCACAAGATATTGACAGAGGACTGTAAGTGTTGGTTGTCGGGTTGTTGATGTAGGTAGCTGACAATTTTAGGGACATGCAGTGTCGCATTCGTACGTGCGATGATCAGTAGTTGTTCTTGACTGACCTTGATAGGTCTTGATCGTTTTGTATTGTTTGACCGTCTTTATGAGTACGACATTTCTCTCAATTGCTGTCAATTGCTAACGCAGACAGTGGCACGATATGGAGCAGGATACCACGCATGGGAGATTCGAAAGCCAGAGTACTACAACTGGCTCAAGGTGAGTTAATTGACTTGTATCGAGACTTAACTGACATCTATAGTGGTTCTACGCAAGCACCGTCGTCTACTGTCCCGCCGCCTTCTTCACAAAAGCCACCATCCTCCTCCTAATGGCACGCGTTTTTGCGGTCGAACAAAAAGTCTCCAAAGGCATAAAAATATTCATATGGTGTCTCCTCCTGGGCTACGTCCCCATCGAGTTCCTCCGAATATTCACCTGTTTCCCGATTCGCACATATTGGGATCCTTCAGTCAACAATGCCCATTGCCTGAACCAGCGCAAGATCTTCTTCTCGAGCTTAGCTCTTTCGATCGTCACCGATTTGATCATCTTGATCGTTCCGATACCGTTGACTTGGAAGCTACGCATGCCGCTGCGCAAGAAAGTCAAGATCGTTTTGCTACTGGGAGCTGGAGGGGTGGCTACTGGTTTGACCATGTTTCGAACATACAAGGCGGTACTGTTTCTTGACTCGGATGATATAACAGTCGACTACACTCCGATCGATATCTTGACGTATGTTAAACTGTCACTCATAAACACAATCACTAACTGAGGTCAGCGCCCTTGAAATCACAATCGGCTTCGTCTGCGCCTGTCTCCCCTCTCTCAACCTCCTAATCGAACACAACATCCGCAAACGCCGTCGACAGAAGCAAAACCCCAAGTGGCCACGTCAAAGAAACGCAATTTCCTCAATAAAGCGACATTTCCGCTGGATCAGCTCATCAACAGACCCATCACTCCAACGTCCTTCCCGAGCCTGTTTAAAGAACCGCAATTCCGATCGAATGATTGATTTCGACGTTGAACTTGCCATGCTCACTGGGCAGCCCGTACGCATGAGATCAGCAGGAGATGTGAGCGCAGATTCTCTAAACTGTCGGCCTCTGGATAACACGCTCAGCTTTGGGGATGGACAGAGAGAAGGATGGTTATCACGAAATCACAAGGACAGTGACGAACAGGATGCAGAGTTTATTATGAAAATGGTTGAAAGCTCAAGGATAAGAGCAGAAGAGGGATCAAAGGAGTCTTGGTGTCCGGTCTGGGATGGTCCAAGAGATCTATTAGCCAGTGGAAGAAGTTGGCAGCGCAGTATACCCACTTGAGGATAGCATTGCATAGACATAGACTTGCATCATGATGGAGTAACACAGCATCTATACCTAGTTCTTTGAATCATCAGAGGCGTCTACCGCTGAATGAAGCCTGCTTAAGTAAAATGACAAATGATCACTCGTCTCAGCAATACCAATCAGTTCAACCAACTTTGTCATTTGTGATAAAAGCAGCAAAGAAGAGACCCCACCACATCAACATGAAATCAAGGCTACACAACATGGCAGATACCCGGGTGAATGGGCAGCCTGGTACAAAGAGTACAAAGAGGCCAACGTATCCGTGTCTAAGATTGACAATAAATATATAACTTATTTATAAAATTCATACACTTTGACACTTGGCGGTGCTACGCCTATTCACCTCCTCCAAACCTAGACAACAAATCTATTTCAATTCCCTCGCCAAGTCCCGCCACGTCAGATCAAACTCCCACTGAGACTCAAGTTTAACCGAGAAATCTGCATCTCAGTTCAGCTGGCTCTTGTTTTTCCTAAACCGAGACAGCCAATGAATACCTAGATATAATTGGGATGCACCACAACCGCCAGCCTGATTACAGTTATGCACACACACACACACACAAGTCGGACAACATGCACAGCTGGGCGCTTAACCTGTTTCAGAGGGATCCATATGATCTGCGGTCTTTATTTAGCAGAGAGGGTATTCGCTGTTGTGACCAGAGACATGTGCATTTACTCCAAAAGTTGACCTCCAACCCAATAGATGGAATCCGTAACCGCTCCGACTTTTCGGGACATTTATGCGGCCCTGATGCATGTTTTACTTGCGTCTGCTTCGCGTTTAGGCTTTTCCCAAATGTCCAAGTGTTGGTATATACACCCTTGCCCTCTTCCCTTTGCCGCCTTTGCCGCCGATAATTCTCCTCCTTGACCTTTCAATGTGAGCCTTTTCTGTCTTTATCCCATGCTACCTCTCCCACCGTTATCCCATCGATATCTGCCTTACATCGGGATCGAGAAGGCAACATGTTGGCCTGTCTCGACCGCAGCAACAACGAAAACGTCGATCTAGTCCCCTGCGATCCCACCGGCGTGTTCAAATCATGCTGTTCGAGGGGAGACTCTTGTGCAAGCAACGGTCTCTGCGTGACGAGTGACGAGAACTCTGTTGCCCCCTACTCTATCAATGGATGTCTAGTGGAAGACTGGGACGACCCAAGTTGTCCAACACACTGCTTCAACGGTACGGATCTATTTCATATGTCATCTCTCCGATACTAAGGACTCTGCAGTCAGCGGCAACGGAGTTAAAGCATGTGGCGTGGGCCAGTTTTGCTGTTTCGGTTCCAAAGGCTGTGACTGCAAGGAAGATGAAGTCTTCACCATGGAACCCGTCCGTATAATTGCAAACATCCCTCTAAAACCATCAATCGCCATCGCCATCACGACCATCAGCTACGAAGTCTTCTCCCCCATCGATACAACACCACTCACTCCATGCACCTCAACTACCGACGTCCCTATCACCAACCCCCCTGAAGAAAACAACATGGACTTGCCGATTGGTCTAGGTGTAGGGATCGGTACTGCACTCGCTCTTTTTACCCTAGGGGCTGGTCTTTTCTTCTTCATCTTGAAACGCGCGTCAAAGCTAGAGACAGTCGCTTCCAAGAACTCTTCTCAAGAGTCATTCATGTCATACGACGATGAAAAGCACCTCCTACCGAGTGTACCTGTGGAGCTCCACTGCACGCCAGTCAGAGCCGAGTTACCTTGAACGAGTAAAGGGTGTTGGCGTCTCTGTTCCTTATGATTTGAATGTATGGCTGCAACATTCATTTGTTTGACTTTACATCTTTTAATTCAACGTCACTCGTTTACCTCGTATAGCTAGTCTATTCATGCACGGATTCAGTCTTCTTTAACATGTCTTTTATTCTTTCTACTTTTAGTTCAAAAACGGAACAAACCGTCTCCCAACCTCCCTCAAAGCCTCCAAAGCAGTCCCCCTCGTCCTAGCCACAGCATCCTGGTTCTCCTCTGCCCTTCGAAGCATATACAAGAGACACTCCTCAAAAGACCCCCAGATAGTATACTTGTACACTCCAATGGTGGGAAGTGACTCCTTGGGGACGCTATCAGATGTCCAGGTGTGGTCCTTCTTGTCGGCCACGAGTCCGAGTGAGACTTCATCTGCCATGCCCATTAGTTGAGCAAATGATAGACTCTGGACTGTCCCTCCG
This sequence comes from Fusarium duplospermum, assembly GCA_003946985.1. Taxonomy (NCBI): domain Eukaryota; kingdom Fungi; phylum Ascomycota; class Sordariomycetes; order Hypocreales; family Nectriaceae; genus Fusarium; species Fusarium duplospermum. Next base: position 183,686 of record NKCI01000032.1, on the reverse strand, counting down.
TTGGCGTTGGGTGTATCAGTCAATGCGCCGCCACTCCTCCAAAGTGACAGAGCCTTTTGAACACTAGCATCGTTATGAGTGGCAAGCATAATCTCTGCATTCCAAGGTCGAGTCTGTCCAACGGTCGAACCGCTCTCTGAGCTGTCGACCTTTCCTCCAAACAAGAACCGAACCGAGTTGTCGTAGCAGTCGTCTGTGTCTTGCTTGCATGTATGGAGAGCTTCAGGTCGGGCTTCAACGTGAAGGTATGCGCCACGGACCATCTTGATTCCGATTGTAAAGTTTCGGTCTTGAGAGAGACGAATGTGCTTGATCATCTTGGAAGTTCCAGCCTGCAGATACCTAGACAAGTTAGTTTGCGCAAATGACATGACCATGGCAACTTACATCTGATATGTGTTGTAGATGACGGCTCGTCCATTTCGGTTAAACTTGGACATGACAGACTAGAAAAGTTAGCAGAGAACACAAGACATATAGATCATGGACATACCAAGGCAACATGGTCGATAGCAGCTTGGTGCAGAGAAGATTCGGCATCAATAAGAATTCTCACCCCCCTCTTCTCAGCCTCAGCACAAATCCGAGTAAGAGCATCCTCAAAGACCCGTAGAGTCTCAAGATTATCCTCGTACTCCTTTATCCCAGGCGTAGAAGCAGAAAATGCATCAAGAGCAGCCACAGCAGCAGGACCAGCTCCAGTGCAGCGAAGCGCAAGGTAATCTTCATCTGTCAGGTTTTGAAGAGTCTCCATGTTCATAGAAACCCATTCCCGCAGGTTGGCGTTGGCTTCTGTAAGAACATTGGTCTGCTCTTGATCTCCAATCTTTGTCTCCCTGGCGAAAGCGAGTACAATACCATCAAGACCCATCCCCCTCAAGGACTTGATATTCTCCCTAATCTCGGCATTCTCAGAGCCAATACAAAACGTGTTATAAAACGTCTTGTGTACAGGCCACCTCAGAAGCCGAGAGTTGGACAAGAGCTGACTATGCCTCTTTGTGATTCTGATAATAACAGAGAGAATGCTCGACGGAAGGGCAGCCACCGAAAGAACGAGTAGAGATCGAAAGAGTATAGGAAGAGGAACATCTCGAAGAACCCTCGGCGCCTTCTGGACAACCTGAGCGGGGATGTGTGACGACTGAGACAGCCCTCGGCTTTGGAACCCGAGACTACGAGATCGACATGACACAAGACTTGTATAGCCCTGACGAGTCTCGAGAAGGGAAAGGGTATAACGACAAGGACGAACAAGACCGACTCTAAAGGCCATTGTAAAGAAGGGGAAAAAAAAGTTGCTATGAAGAGTTGAAAAATCTAGAGACACACGATTGACTTTATCCTTCACAGCCCTCTGATAGCGCCTCACTCTAGACTAGACCAAAAGCTAATCTCGCCATCTCCGACAACGGCACCCCCTCGGACATCTCGGTATATGGTTTCTATCGGCTCTTGGAGGTCACAAGGACACGAATCGACGATATCGCTGGCTCCTATCGTCAACTTTGGGAAACACAACGACACACAATGCATGGTGGATGGATCTGGGGGTTCTCCGCCCAAAGATAACGAATGCGGGGAAAGTTTAGATCTCGCATAGAGAACCCGGTTAGCGTAACCGCCAGATCTCAAGCCCCGTGGGATGCCGGTCTCCATAGAGTTAGCGCACCCGCAAGGATGTGATCAACAAGAAGAGCTTCCAGATCTTTTTTTATTGAAAGCCACGACGAGAGCCACCTGACCTGTTTTTCCCCCGGTCAAGCTTGTGTTTTTCTTTTCTATCAGAGACCAATCATGTCTGCTCTCACTTCTACTACTCGGTTATCCCGGTCTCGACTCTTGCAGTCGGCAAAGACTGTCAGGACAATCGCCACAGCTGGAGCTTACAGACTACCCGGACCTTACAATGAGGCAAACGTAAGTCGTCCATCTCATTTCTCAATTCTACAGACCCAAACTAAACATTTCAGCGCGACTTTGCTCGAGGTTCCCCAGAGAGAGATGACCTCCTCCTAGCCCTCAAAGACCTCCGAGGCAAACTCCCAGTCTCAGTCCCCAACGTCATCTCAGGCGAGAAGCGCACCTCAAGCGAGCGCCTCCCAACGCACATCCCCTCAGAAAAAGACACAACATTCGCCCAATATTCCCCCTCAACACGACAAGATGTCTCAGACGCCATCAACGCCGCCTTAGAGGCAAAGCAACAATGGCAAGACATGTCATTTTCCAACCGAGCAGCCATCTTTCTCCGCGCCGCAGATCTCGTCACTGGCAAGTATCGCGATGCTCTTTTAGCTGCGACAATGCTGGGACAGGGAAAGAATGCTTGGCAGGCTGAGATTGATGCTGCGGCTGAGTTGGCCGACTTTTACCGATTTAACGTATCTTTTGCGCAAAAGATTTATGAGACGCAGCCTACCATTCATTCTCCTGGACAGCATGGGTAAGATATCATCAAACCTCTGTACTCAAATCATGCTAATCAGTTAGTCGAACCGATTGGCGACCCCTCGAGGGCTTCGTCTACGCCGTCTCTCCCTTCAACTTTACCGCAATCGGCGGAAACCTCATCTCAGCCCCAGCAATCATGGGCAACGTGGTCGTCTGGAAGCCATCCCCTCACAACATCTACGCCAGCTACCTTGTCTACAAGATCCTCCTCGAGGCCGGTCTTCCTCCCAACGTGATCCAGTTCGTCAACGGTGACGCCGAGATGATCACCGACGTCGTCTTCAACGACCCTCGATTCGCAGCCCTCCACTTTACCGGATCCTCCGACGTCTTCCGATCACTATACCAAAAGGCCGCTGACGGCATCGGCAAGAAGGTCTACCGTGATTATCCCCGACTCGTGGGAGAAACATCCGGCAAGAATTTCCATCTTGTCCACAACTCTGCCGACATAAGCAGCGCAGTCAAGCACACGATCCGCGCCTCGTTCGAATACGCTGGTCAAAAGTGCTCTGCCTGTTCTCGTCTGTACATCCCTGCTAGCAAGTCCAAGCAGTTCCTGGACGAGCTCAAGACGGAGCTGAGCAACGTCAAAGTCGGGGCTCCTGAAAAGTTTGAAAACTTTTACGGTCCCGTCATCCACAAGGGTTCATTCGACAAGGTCACCAAGGCTATTGACGAGGCCAACAACGATCCCTCTCTCGAACGAGTCTTTGGTGGTACATATAGTGACAAGACGGGCTACTTTATTCAGCCGTCGGTTTACCTCTCCAAGTCTCTCAACCACAAGATCTTTGAGCAAGAATTCTTTGGTCCAGTCTTGGCAGTCCACGTCTACGAAGACGCGGAATTTGACAACCTCCTAACAAAGATTGATCAACAAGGCGGTGGATTCGCCCTGACTGGTTCAATCTTTGCCGCCGACAGGACCATCGTTCAAAAGGCCGAGGACAAGCTCCGATACGCGGCTGGAAACTTTTACGTCAACTGCAAGACTACAGGAGCTGTTATTGGACAGCAGTCGTTTGGAGGATCTCGGTCGAGTGGTACCAATGACAAGGCGGGTAGTCCGAACCTGCTGATGAGGTTCACGTCGCCGAGGACGTTGAAGGAGGAGTTTGGACCGTTGAAGAGTGTATTGTATCCTAGCAATATGTAGAGAACCGATAAGCAAACAAAAGTTGTGAATCATTAAGCTTCTGCTCGACTTGACTTGACTATATACTCCAATGTCCGATATCTATCTTGATGACAAGAAAAGTCGTTTGATTTCAGTGTAAACTCCTTGATATCACTTTCAAATAACCTGATGCCAAAGTCAACCTCCAACTTGTGAATTATCCCCAGCTTACGAATCATCCCTACCTCTCAAGGACCTCCTTCACTTCCGTCAACTCTCTACTCCTGACTAACACTACATCTTCAACATCCCCGTCGATAACCAGGAACAAAAGCATGCATGACCACCCCCCACGAACCAAAGTCCAAATCTCCAACAAACCAACCCATTGACCAATCATCCCAAGATCCATATCTGTATCATGCAGCCCCTAACCCCAAATGCCGACACAATCCGTCCCCATCCCCCGCATGTAGGCTCCGCACCTCCTCCAACCGAGGAGGGCCGCTCCCGGGTTATCAAGGCCCGGATGCCGGGTTCGGTAACTGGCATTCTCCCACGTGCCGTAGAAGCATCTTCCCCGGGTTAGCTTTGGCGTCAACCGCTTACGCTAGCCATTAGCCATTTTCTGGTCTTTGCAATCCTCGTACAGAACGTGTCAGTCGCACCACGATGGCATCACAGATCCTCGGGGTATACCGAAGAGCAAAAGATCAGCATGTATATAAAGTAGCGTAACAGTAAATGTTCTAGCCTCATTAATTCCAATAATCCATCACAATGTCTCTCCCCAACATGACCAAAACCTCCCCCATCTCCATCGTCGGCGGCGGCGCCTGGGGCCTCTCCACAGCCCTGCACCTCGTCGAATCCGGTTATACCAACATCACAGTCTTTGAGCGGGACGAGAGGATACCTTCGCAGTATTCTGCTGCATATGATCTGAACAAAATCATCCGCGCAGAGTACGAAAACCCCTTCTACACCGAGCTCACCTTTGTAAGTGATCCAACTAGACACCATCCCCCCAAATACTAACAGACATTCAGGACGCCATCAAAGGCTGGAAGACACCCCTCTTCGGCCCCTACTACCACGAGACGGGTTACATAAACTGCGTGTCCGGCAAAGCCCCCGAGAAAGCCGTCGCAACCCTCAACAAGAACCGATCATCAGTCGAAGCCCATCCAGGCCTCAGAGACGGCGTCAAGTCCCTTAGCTCACCCGATGAATTCCGAAAGTATGCATGGCAGCTCACCGGTCCCCTCGAGGGCTTCAAGGGCTACTTCAACAAGACGGCCGGGTACGGACATTCTGGCAATGCCCTGAAGGCCGTGTATAACCACTGCGCCACCAAGGGTGTCAGGTTCATCCTGGGTGAGCAAGCCGGCAAGGTCACCACGCTGTCCTATGACAACTCTGGCCGCTGTACTGGTCTTGAGACTGCCGATGGCCGCAAGCACTCGTCTGCTCTGACCATCTGCGCTCTCGGAGCCAACGGAGCATCCCTCGTCCCCTCGCTGGGAAAGTTCACTGTGGCCAGGTCCTGGTCTGTCGCCCACGTCCAGCTCACCCAGGAGGAATGCGACCTTCTCCGAGGCATCCCTGTCACCAACGTGAGAGACCTAGGCTTCTTCTTCGAGCCTGATCCAGCCACAAAACTCTTCAAGCTGTGTCCCCTCGGCGCTGGCTTCACCAACACGAAAAACGGACTCTCTCTTCCACCCGAAAACCCCTCGCGTGGCCCTCTGCAAGATTTCATCCCCTACGAGGACGAGCAGAAGCTGCGCCAGCTCTTGCGGGAGACGATCCCCTGGATGGCTGATCGTCCTTTTGTCGATCGCAAGCTGTGCTGGTTCAACGACAGCAAGGACAGCGAGTACCTCGTCGATTTTGTACCCGGCACTGACAAGAGTCTTGTGGTTCTCTCAGGCGACAGCGGTCACGGCTTCAAGATGATGCCCATCTTTGGAAAGTGGGTGCTGGATCTCGTCAACAACGGCAAGCAGAAGCTACAGCGCTGGCAGTGGAAGGACAGCGAGCAAGCCGGCTGGGGTAACGAGGTGAGCTGGAGAGTGGGCACTGCCAAGGAGCTACATGAGTTGGAGGAGGAGAGCAAGAGGATACTAAAAGCCCGTCTATAATGATGACCGCTAGATTAGACGTTACGATAGAGACAGTTTCCAACCAAACTTGTGAATAACATCCCTCCAGTCCTGGTTTGTACATGAATTCGAAGACGAAATCAAATCCCTTGTATGCCATACAGTTCGGACAGCCTGAAAGACAGCCGAGATGTTGCTGATCGGCCACTTGCTGTCCAGCAACGTAAAGTAGTCCAGAACCGGCTTGCGCTGCTCATCTGACGAGCATGCACAGCCGGCCAGGAAGAGGGGCCACATCGGAAACGACCGCCTCGCTTGTCTCTCGGAGATGATATCTGACAGACACGAGAGGAGCGCCTCATGGGGCTCCAGAATCGATGGGTGGGTGATTGGGGTGTTGTAGCAGACCAGCCTGAGGTAGATCTGGGCTGCAATCCTGAATGACTCTGCACTCTTGAGCAGATATTCGTCCGTGCTAATGTCCTGAGTCGAGAGTTGGTTGATACGGTGTTCCAGCTCTTGACCCTTCGTGTAGAGATGATCCTTGGACACGGTGTCGTCGTGGCCACCTGAAACGAGTGATAGAGCAGAGATTTCATTGATGATATCGACGAGGTCCATGGAACAGCCAATCTGCTCATCGATAATACCCCGCGTCTCCTGGAGTTTGGGAAGGGTAACCTCGGCTCTGGCTAGACCAGCCATGGCCTGGTCAACTGAGTCAGTGGCTTCCTGTGGCCGTCCGGTAGGTTTTGTCGTTTCCATCAGGACGTAGCGGAAACGGAAATATTGCAGCGCAAACTGGGCCACGTTGGGGTCAATGGTTGTTCCAAAGCTGTCGATGAGAGCCAGTGCGCCTTGGAGATGACGCAGCCAAGCTGGGCGGGATCCTTGAGCAATCTCTAGAGAAGCGAGGAGTACACAAGTCAAGAGATTACCCTCGCAGCTCTGAGGATCTGGTAGAGTATGCTGCAGCTCCTGAAGTGCGCGAACCTTGTACTGCGTCGACAGCGCACGGTAATCTCTGCCATCCACGACAATATCGTGAGCCCACTCTGCAGCGCTCATGGCTAGAACAGCAGAAAGTAGAGGTCCCTGGTTGTATAAAACTCGAGGGATGACAGAAGTGCGAAAGCCGTTGCGTCCTGTCTGCACGTAGACTCTGCTACTGCTAATGACTTCGACATCTGCAAGAGTCAGCAACGTCAACAATCGATAGATGATGCTTACAATACTGCACAAGAGCCGACTCGATGGAGTGGCCACCGTGTTGTCGACCGACGGTATATGGTGAGATGACTCGGGGAAATGGAACAAGAGACTGAATATTTCGTGTATCCGAGACCTCATGAGATTCCTTCTCTTGATCCCCCTGGATCTTGTTCCAAATAGTGGCAAGTTCCCTGGGAGACAGATTCAAGAAGCTAGCGCCCTTTTCTGAGCCTCCAACAGGCACAATGTAGTGATCCGGCGAAGCCGCAACAACAAACTTGAGAGGATTCGACGCAGAAGCAGGCTCGGGAAACACGCAGTTGTCACCCATCTTGCGACAACGGCGACAGACTGGCTTCTCCTCATCGCATCGGCGCTTGCGCCTGCGGCAGTTGAAACAGCCGTCCCGGCTGCGAGAGCCGTTCCCCGGCATGGTGCATAGTTGCGTGGGTGAAATTTGGAGAGTTGTCAAGTCTTATCAAGTGTTAGTCGTGTTGGAGAAGAGTTGGTGGAGGAATGTGGAGGGTGGGATGAGTGGGGATGCAGTGGAGAGTGTGTCACTTGATGCGTCCACGTGACAACTGCGATACCGCACTGATGAGAGATGTGCTTATCTGTATCACCAACAGAATGATTGACTGTCAGTTGGCGTGTCTACTACGTATCTAGGCGTATCTCGCATAGAACCATCGAGTCATGCTTACTTACGCCTTGTGTTAATACTTGCCTAGCTTGGCGAAAGATGCTGGTATTGACACAAGGTACAAGGCCACTGATCGATCGCATGCATCAACTTATTCTACAGTTGGTAGGTAGCAATCTGCAACTCCCGACAAGGCCGTCTTGAAGATTTTAATTGACCTTTTAATTACTCACTAAATATAAGAGAGAAAACAGCTATTGATATAGAAAGTTGGTTCCATTGTGGCAAATGGCAGCCATGCCTTTGTGAATACCTTCAATTCACACTGGTGGCTCCAAAGCGCATCACGAGAACCACGCCCAACCAAGAACACACACAGCCGGTAAATTCCGTGCATGGTATGTTTCCTTAAAAACTAGACACTGAAAATGATACCTGGTCCATGGAGTGGGACATCCGGGACCACCTTGAACCAGCCAGCCGTCTCATCCACACCCAACACCTTCTTCCTCTGTTCATAAGCCTCGCGCGCTTCGTCATCCTCAATCTTTGGCCTCCACAAGATCCCCTCCTCCTTGTTAATCCAGATCTCAACCTCTGGAATCTTGTCCGCCTTTTTATCCATGAGATACCGCTGAGATCGAAAGTCATCAGGCGACATGTGCGCCATGGCGTACTTCTTCATATCCTCGAGTCGCGCCTTGGCCTCAAGAGTAAAAGGTGTAAACACCCTCGGACCGTCGTGCTTTGGCTTGACGCAGTTCTCGGGGTTCTTTTTGCACATCTCGTCGAACTCGAGTGCCAGTAGGCCTGATAGATACTCGGGAGAGTAACCCCTCAGGCTTACAAGGGATGGGTAGGATTCGGCTTCGTTTTTCGGGTCCGCGAATATGCTCCATTTAAACCCACTGTACTCCGGCTTCCCTTGCTTCTTCCTGATCTTCTTTTCCAGTGGGCTGGGCTTTTGTCTCGTTCGTGCGGACCATCGAGGTTCCAGGGTCTTGTGTTGTACCTTGGCTTGCTCTAGGAGATCCTCCAGGGCCTCATCATCGCCGGCAACTTCTCCTTGCTTTGTGGGAATCTGGGGCCTGGCTCGTTTCTCGGTGTTCCTGATGAGATCATCGATGAGCTTTTCACCAGGGTCCACGGTCGCCTTGTATTTGTCTTTGGAGAATGTTGGTGTCTGAGGCTTGACTCGTTGCTCAACTTTGTCAATGACATTTCCCAGGAGCTCGTCATTCTTCTCCTTGTCGCAATCCTTCTGGTTCGTCGTCTCCTTGTCATGGGTTTTGACCTCCGACGCCTCAGATCCCTTGTTTGGCTGTCCAATCTTGCCAATGAGACCCTCCAGAAACGCGTGGTTTCTCTGCTTGGGCTTGCTCTTGGGGTAGATGATCACTTTCCCATTCTTCTCGACATGAGTAACGGTAGTTTCAGTCTCCTTGACTCCAAGCTTCTTGGGAATCAGAGGCTTATATCCTTGCCCGACTTCTTCAAGGATAGGTCCAATGCGGGGTGTTAGCGAATTCTCCGGCTCATCGAGATCAACCTTGGCTGGGTCAGGTCCCTTTTGTCGCTTCTCGAGAGAACGGGGAATAGCTTTGTGAATCTGTATGTGGGAGTAGTGCACACAACCGTCTGATTCCTCATTCTCACACCCCTCGACATAAGGAACGGCTTTATCCTTCTTGTCCTCAGGAGGGGTGATGTGTCCCGGATGCGTCTTGGTCTCGGGGGACAACTTCTCAGGTTGAGATGTAGACACCTTAGAAGGGCGCGATTGGAACGGCTTCATAATGCCCAACTTGATCATTTCGGCTGGATCAGGCCTCGAATCACTGGGGACGTAGTAAGGGTCCTTGACGTAGTAGTGGCCATTGTTAAGGTGTTGTGGATATCTCCGGGCATAGTCGTTGGGAAGATACAGTGCACTAGCCTCTGAAAAGAAGGCCGCTGCTGCGGCGACAGTGGTGAACTTCATGGTGTTTGGCGCTGATTCTCGAGAGGCAGCCTGCGCGGGCGAGCAGAGGGTCAGGTCCAGGTGTTATAAGCTGAAGATACACTCATCTTGTAACTCGGTCCGCAACTCTAAAAGGACAATTTCGCACAAATTTTTATTCCTCCCAAATTGAGTCTGTTGGGGATGCTCTTTGACCGTTATCGGCCCTCTACTCAAATACACGCATGAAGCCATCACCACTGAACTTTAGGTACATGACTCTACCCTGGATAGAGCCACTTAACCTGCGGGACTGGGTATAAACCGGCAATAAGGTGACATGAATGGCATCATCAAGTCATGACTTGTACTGTAATCCCCTCTAAAAACCATCTACATAAATACAATCTGTCCTTAAACCGGCTCAATTGTCCTCGACTTTATCCTCATTGACTCTGGAACTTGCCGAGTCTCCCCCGAGGGGTCCGGAAGGGCTAGCCCCAGTGGGGTCGATGGATGAATCCCCTCCGCTCAGTCGGAGTCATACCTCTCGAGGATACGATACTTTCAGCCATGCCAATTGTACTCTCCTCCTTCAACATCTTGAACATCTCTCTCTAATAATCTCTCTCTCTCAACGCCTCACATTGCCTTCAACATGGCCAATGACCACATCCTCACCCTCTCTTGTCCCGACAAGTCGGGCATCGTGCACGCCGTGACGGGCATCTTTGCCTCGCACAAGCACAACATCCTCGACCTCCAGCAGTTCTCGGACCCCGTCTCGGAGCGCTTCTTCATGCGCGTCCACTTCGGCCCTACAGAGACCGAATCGACCGAGCACCTCGTCGAACCCTTTGACAAGCTCGCCGCCGAGTACAAGATGGACTACGACATCCGACCCGTCGCCCGCAAGATGCGCGTCCTCATCATGGTGTCCAAGATTGGTCACTGCCTCAACGATCTTCTCTTCCGCATGAAGACTGGTCAGCTGCGGATGGAGGTCCCCGTCATCGTGTCCAACCACCCCGACTACGCTCCCCTCGCCGAGAGCTACGGCATCGAGTTCCACCACCTTCCTGTTACAAAGGAGACCAAGGCTCAGCAAGAGTCTCAGGTTCTCGATCTCGTCAAGGAGCACAAGATTGAGCTGGTGGTTCTTGCGCGATACATGCAGGTCCTGTCGCCTACTCTCTGCGAAGCCATGTCTGGCCGCATCATCAACATCCACCACAGTTTCCTGCCATCCTTCAAGGGAGCCAAGCCTTACCACCAGGCCTATGATCGTGGAGTCAAGATTATCGGTGCGACGGCGCACTTTGTCACTGCGGATCTTGACGAGGGCCCTATTATTGAGCAGCGTGTGGCTCGTGTGGACCACAGCATGAACCCCAAGGAGCTGTCTGAGGAGGGATCCAATGTAGAGAGCCAGGTTCTTGCCGCTGCTGTGCGGTGGTATGCCGAGAGGAGGCTGTTCCTCAACGGACACAAGACTGTTGTATTCAACTAGGCGTATAATTAGGCGTTAAAAAGTCATGTTCCTGCTTGTATCTTTATGTTTGATGTGTTTGGTGTAAGTGAGATTTGGCCGAGTGATGTATCACCGTGAATGTACCAATAAAAGTTACAAAGCCATTACAAGTGACTAGAACTCATATTCACCCAATCCCCATCATGATGAGACATTTATCATCTCCTCGGCCTCATCTTGACCGACAAGCGAACCCATCTCCATGTCCAACTCCACAGGACCCCCCGACTGCATAGGCGCCAGTATCTCGCCCGTCGCCAACCACCAATCCCCCGAGTAGCTCAGCTGGAAGAGCGTTCGGCTGTAACTGATACATATGATTGATCACCGAAAGGCCACCTGTTCGAGCCAGGTCTCGGGGAGTTGTTCACTTTTTGCATTCCGTTGGGAAAGGTTGATCTTTTTTGCCCCTCCAGTTTGTGCGGCCAAGGGTCGGAATTTTTGGAGGGGCTGTGTGAACGAGGCCTCCACCCCCTGACCTCTTTAACCCAGTCACGGTCCTAAAAAGGATGACAAATGAGATTGTGAGTTGGCTGTGAGTGCAAAAAGAAAGCAGAGCTTCTAAAGACAAAAATAAATCCCCGAGACCTGGCTCGAACAGGTGGCCTTTCGGTAAGATGCGAGATCAATTACAGCCGAACGCTCTTCCAGCTGAGCTACTCGGGGAGGAACAGCTATCGGAAGATAGGGTGTTTGATGACAAAGCGACCGCTAATACAGAATATGTAGTCGAGGTAGGAGAGGAAAATGGGGTGTCTTTTGAGCTTCAGCGGCACAAGGAAGCGCTGTGCATGACCCATTCATAGGTAAGTAGTTATGCGTCCCGGGCAGTCTTTCGTTGGTGGAGCTATTATGCCTTCTTGGCTTGTGCTTGGGTCTCTTCTTGCAAGGGCGAGCCTGGTGACTTGCCAGACATAAACACGACGTACAGATTGGCCTTGCAAAGCTGTGGGTTTTTTCAGAAAAGGCCATATTTAAATCAAATAGAAACCAAGACCTGAAATTCTAACATTCGAAGTGCTCTGTATATACTCTATCCTTGTTTGGAATCCGGATGGGTAGTGACCAAATGCACCCTTTCATCCCGTATTGTTTGGATGATGAATGCTACTATTGATGGAAACACAAGACAACGCACAGTTCGACTCTTTCGTAGTGACTCTCCACGCAGCACCAGGAATGACTTGAAAACAATGTAAAAAAAATACCAGAGAGACCGGAATTAGTCAATTCTTCACCCAAACAGAATAAACCGGGCATTCTCCCAATTTGTTGCTTCCATCGTGTTTTCTCAACTTACCCTATTTCCAAACAATCGTCCATTTTCGCCAGAACACCGTATGAGTCCAATTCTGAGACACACCGTCAACAATCCCTCTCTTCAACTGAACACCCCGAGTAGCTCAGCTGGAAGAGCGTTCGGCTGTAATGGATACAACGTTACCGAAAGGCCACCTGTTCGAGCCAGGTCTCGGGGATTCACTTTTGCTTTTTTTGGCGGAGTTTCTCACTACCACTGGTAGCACCAGCATGGTCCATTTAGACAGTTGATGATGCATGCTGTCTGTATTTCATCTTTTTTTGATCCTCTAATTGCTCTTGGACGAGTGTGTGAGCTTCCTTCTGGTTCAAGACACAGCATCTCACTCAGGTTCACGCCGCTTAAGAGTTGGCGGTTAGACCCCATTGTTAATCAAGAGCAGCAATCTCTAGAATCACATTCCATACTCGTCATACAAATCCATTCATTTGTGCTAATTGCCATAATTGCCCATAATATTGCTCAAACACCATCCCCAGCTGTCAGAGTTTCACCATCAGCTGATGCAAACTTGGCGCGCGCCGCACTGTGGTCCTCCGCCCACACCAAACCAAAATCAACCTCGGGGGGCCACCCACAGTGTGAATTCAACCCACACCCACCCTCACTCAAACCCACCCTTTCCCCTCAGCTTTCCAGAGTCAGATCACAGAAAACCTCATAGTCCTCCGTGAGAATAAGGCACAAGAGAGAGTCAATGGCTTCTATCAACGATCTCGCGACGGCCGCTATAGCGAGCTCCTCGGGGCCCGAGCAACAACCCGGGACTTCCCCCGCCCCCGCCTCCTCGGCAGCGAGGGGCGCATTTATCGTCCTCGAGGGGTTGGATCGGAGCGGCAAGACCACGCAGGTCAAGCTTCTGGAGCAGAGATTCGTCGAGGAGGGGAACAAGGTCAAGGTCATGAGGTTTCCCGGTGAGTTTTCTAGATACAGCACAAGAACCGAGCTCATTCTAGATAGACAGGTCAACGCCCATTGGGCAGATGATTGATAGCTATCTCAAGAGTGATGTCGAGATGGATGACCATGTCATTCACCTCCTCTTCAGCGCAAACCGCTGGGAAGCAGTGCAAGTTCCTTTCCCCAGGAATCTCGAGCATCCACTAACACACACAGTAAACAAATCCAATCCCTCCTCGCAGCTGGAACAACCATAGTCTGCGATCGCTACTACCACTCAGGCATCGTCTACTCAGCAGCAAAGCAGAACCCCTCCCTAACCCTCCCCTGGGCGCGCGCCCCAGAGCGTGGCCTCCCGCGGCCCGACCTTGTCCTCTTCCTCGATCTGACCGAGGAGCAGGCCCGGTCTCGCGGAGGCTGGGGCGGCGAGGTGTACGAGCGGTCCGAAATGCAGCGACGAGTACGTGAACTCTTCTGGGGTCTGAGCATGGGCGGTAGAGATGTCACGGCGCAGGGGCTGGGGTTGGACGAGGTGGAGGGGTGGAAGCAGGAGGAGGAGGATCTCGTGGTTGTGGATGCTGGTGGGAGCGTCGAGGAGGTGGCTGAGGAGGTATGGAGAAAGGTCAAGGGGAGGGTTGAGCAGGTTGAGAGGGGGGAGGTTGGAAGGTCAGTGAGGGTTGTGAGATGAGCCGTGAGTGAATCAGTATTATCTCAGTGAGGCTCATTCATGATAGCCCTCCAGGCCACAGAATAATTAATTGCACAAGACACACATCACTTCAAGAGCACGAGGTTTAAATAAATGTCAAATTAATTCAGATCAAACAGCAAAATGCAAATCACAAAACCGATAACAGTATCCCAGCTCTTGGTAGCCTGCAAGAAGAGAATCCCAAGTCCTGCGCCATACACCATTATACTCCAGACCCCGGCATCAAAGCATTAAAACTCATACACACATTTTCTTGCGTGCTATGAGCTTGTCGCTGGTTCTGCCGCGTCCTTGTCGCTTCCGCTCTCCCACAGTTCAAAGCTCTCGCCTGTTCCCTCGATGGGTTCTAGCACAGCAGCCTTGGATGATCCCTCTGCCGGCTTAGCCATGAGGGCTTCAATCTCTTCTGTGGGCTCCTCGGTTTTTTCTTCTGGCGCATATACAAAGTTCTTGGTCATGTTGGACACTTCTGGTTCAGGCACCTCATCCTCATCCGCGGGTACAATGATGACAGAAGTCTCATCACAACCCTCGGCGTAAAAGTCGGCTGTGTTCATTTCACCCAGTGCAACACGTTCCTTCTCAACAACCATATCATCAGCGCTGACTCGCGCAGACCGGCGGGATGAGGTCTGAGATACGTCATCGGCGGGGGGAATGTTTTCCTTGTCGCGGCCCTCGGCGCGGTCTCTGCTGCGCTTGCGCTCACTCTCCTCATCAGATGAAATATCGAGAACGCAGGTGCTGTGCTGAAGGAGGTTGGTCATCTCCTGCTCGGGGGTATCCTCGTGAATCTCAAAGAACCAGCTAGCCTTCATGTCTCCTTCGTCAAGAGGGTTCAAAGGCTCCTTGGGAGCAGGCTTGGAAGATCCATAACCGGGAATGGTGCCCTTGAGAGCGGCATCGAGAGAAAAGGGAGCAGCAGAGCCGAGGCTGAAGGAAGGGGGATCCACGCGGGTGTAGGGTCCAAGGGCACGCCGGCGGCTCGAGGCCAGACCGGAACGCTTGGTTCGGGTGGGAGAGCGACCAGCGGGGGCGTAGAGGGGAGACGACTTGGTGATGCTTCCTGTGCTGAGCCTGGAGGCGGGTGACTTGGGCTGGAGGGTGCGGCGAGACTTGGTCGGGCTGATGAGGCGATCGGGAAGAGCAGAGGGAGCGGGGATGGGAGCAGCCTTGAGTACAAAGGCAGAGGGCTTGAGCATGTCCTTGGAGGAAGCCTTGGATCGCTTAGCAAAGACGGAAGGGTCAATGTTCTCAGAGTCGTCGGTGTCGATCAATTCGGCCTTGCGCTTTCCAGCAGTGGGAGGAAGAGCTGAGGTTGTTAGAGAGTGACCGTGATATGACGTCCATGGATCCACCACATACCATTCTGCCTGTTCTTGAGACTGGTGAGGTTCTGAAGACGAGCCCCATCAAGGGGAGCAAAGGGTTGACGAGTGACAGCAGCCATGGTGACTGGAGTCGTGTCGCAAAGTTGTTGTTGATGTGAGAGTGACTTGAGTGAGCAAGGACCAGTGGGCGGGGGCGAGTCCACGTCGAAGTGAGGTGAGGCAATGCAGGAGGTGGACGATGCAGGTCGAAGGAGTTTGCTGAGTGTTTGTGTGTTTGTTGATATGATGGCCGCGTAGGTCGTACACGTTGATGTTTATGAGAAGCCCGTCTCAAAGTGGTCGACGTGTAAATGAGTGAGTTAGAAAGGTATATAAGAGTAAGAGACGGAGGGAGTGCTCGGGTAGAAAAGAGAGTGGATTTTGGTGCGTGAGGGCGCGTGCGGGAGGGAGGAGAGTCGGTAATAAGGGAGGGATGCGGATGTGGGCGGGCACGTCCACTACCTGGCACAGTCTAGTGGGTACGAGCTGTGCTGCGGGTAGGCTCAGGCTCAGGTAGGCTGCGGCTGCAGATGATCCAATCCATGGTCCCGTCAATCCCCACCAAATGAGACGGGGAATGGAATGATCAGTTTCTCTCTAGAGACTCGAGACTATTCAGTTCGTGTCGTGTCGCTCAAGTCGTGGAATGTCTCGGACGTAATAATCAATCCAAAGACTCTTCCCAAAACCAAGAAAAGAAGCCTCTCCCTCTCTCTCTCTCTCATCATCACCATCAAAAACCTCAGGCATCAACAACCCAAATTCCCCCTCTCTCTCATGCCACTCAACGCGTCCATCCCCTGTAGGCCCCCCCGAGCTCGCCTCTGCCCGTGTCACCGCTCCACTGCCAAGTACGGGCGCATCTCACCTGGCGTCGATTGATTCGCCACACGGCATGGCCTTGCGGGACGCGGCCGATGTCTCCACCGATATCACGGCCAATCGTCGCGTCCATCTGTTGATGTCGTAAAAGCAAGGGAGACAGTCCAATGTATCTCTCACGCCAGTCAGCCCAGAGGTACTTGTTCGCCAGGTATAATAATACATAATACATCAGACAGGACACGGCTCGGCCCCGAAATAGCCTGGGCGTTTTGTCGTCGCGCATCGCGTACGACACTTTGATGCGTTCACGATGCGTCGACACGATTCCTCTAATTACCGTTGCACCACATCATCAGCCGCCTGCCGTGCCGTTGAACTGGTGATGCTTGCAGTACTCAACCGTCGAGTTTGCCCGTTGAAGAAAGGCACAATCCATCCATTGTTCAATCCATTGTGCACCCACCCATCTTATCTCGATGCCATCATCTACAGCACCTCTAGTCTGGTCCAATAACACGACTGGTCGCGTCGATGCGGCCTCATCACAAACCCCATCACTTAATATACACCAAACCCCCTACAATTGGCTCATCCTCCATCCAGCTGATCCACGGACACACCGCACCTTGGCCCATAGAACTCCAGACCTGATCCCGGTCGAGACATATACACAACAACCCCTTCAGCCTGCCTCCATAACATGTCTCCTCCCTGATGCATCTTGTTTCCATTAAAAGGTCCGGCCACCCGCGTCCCCTAATAAACTTCCTCATCGCGTCCATCTTGTGTCGTCGCGACCGTGTCCGTGTCCGTGTCGCATCCGCGCTCCGACGCTCTGAGATGCAACACCGGCTTTGCCTAATGCACTCCTTTACATGCAGCCCGGAGGCTGGGGATGGGACCGCAACATTCGTCCCTCAGCCAAGTTTCTCATCAATGACCATCTGATCAGAAAATCTTCTACTGTTTCTGCTACTGGCTACTGCGCCGTCGAGACCACCTCTTGTCATGTTGGCCGTCATCAACACCTCGCCCGGCCACCTGGCTGCATAAGGGCAAGGGCATCGCCACGGTTTGCAGCTGGATTAATTTCATCAGCCTGGCACAATTTCTTATGCCTCCTGTCTCTCCTATGCCCCTTAGCCACCGTTACAGATCCGAGGCCTGCTTCTGAATCCATTGGCCCAGCACAAAGCAATCATCCGTCATCGTCTATCAAGTGATCGACCTGTCCTCTGGCTACTCAGAATTGGATCACATCTCACCGAGACATTGGCCCAGCCCCGAACACGGCGTTGATAACTGAATATTATTGAACAGCTGCTTGGTCTATCGAGTGATAACAATACTGGCGGGTCTTTCAGGTACTAATCGCCATGTAGTCTAATCATGTTGATCCACCGGGGCCATCCGTGGCCGTCCTCGACCATGCTCGTCCGCATCATCAGCCCGTCCTGTCATCCGCGTCCAAAGTCCCTCACATGTCGTGCTGGAGATGGTGTGGCCCAGGGCCTGCGGACCTGCTCGGCACCGACTCATCCGTCTCGAGGGTGTGTGGTCGGGGTGATTTGGCGCGAGAATCCACCGCGTCGTGTTGCAAATGATGAGCATTCGAAGGTGAAGACTTTCTGGGAGAAGTGTTCACGTCATCCTGCAAAGCATGAGCAGCGGGCGCTGGGTGTTCCACTCGGACCGCTGGGTCATGATGGAGGTCATGATGGAGGTCATGTCCGGTATCCGAGGCCCTTCGTGGACGGAAGGAATCGACTTGATCATGTTTCGAGCCATGACCCTTGTGTCGGCTGGAACGAGTGTCGGCCCTGGTGGAAGTAACCTGCGTCTTGTTGTCGTCCCTGAAGTGATGGGTAGGAGGCGGATGCGTCAGGGTGGCCGGATCTTTGCTGAGTCTATGGGAAGGAGATGCGTGCGTCAAGGAAGTTGGGTCTTTGCTGAGTCTATGGGGGGCTGAGTGGCCCTTGTACATGGCCGGCGTAGTTGGGTCCTGACTGAGTTCGTGGGCGTTGACGAGGGTCGCATCTGTGGGAGCGACTGGATCACGGGCAATCGATCTCTCACGTCTCCGGCTTGCGCTGGTACGGCGACTGCTCATCGAAGATGGAGTTGTAGTCGAATACTCTTCTGGGATGCATGGGAGTGGCTCATCGCATTCTGTGTTGGGAGTGGTTGCTTGACTTGTCGAGCTTGAACTCGAGGAGGAAGTCAGAGGGGGATTTGGGACATATCCACTGGAATCAGATGTGGCCTTGCTGGGGTTTCGAGTCCTTTCTTCTCGAAGAATGATTTCGTGCTCGGTTAGGATCAGAGTCTCAACGGGACAGAAGCAACCCTCTGCGAGGTCCTCGCCGTTGGTGCCGTCGATGTCGTAAAAGTCTCGAACTCGGCCTCGCAGGGAAGAGATGAAGCATCCGTAAACTGACTGCGTTAGGTTGATCATCAGAGAGGATCCTGGTACTTACAAGGCAAACAGAATGCAAACGCGCAACAGGCGGATGATAGGAGGGGGAAGATGGGGGTGGACTCCTGGAACGAATCGGCTGCAGCTTTCATGTTGCGGCCATCGCGCATGTCAGAGGCGATCTTGAGGCGAAGGTTGGTGCGGCCATACACGAGGCAAGGGCAGCAGGTCGACTCGACGATGTCGCCCGTTTGGGCGTCGTAATGCCATTCACGGTGGTAAACCATGATGAGTAGCGATGATGGTGATGATGATGGAGAGAAGAAGAAGAAGAAGTTCGATGAGAGAAGAAGCAGAAGAAGAAGATCGATGAGAGAAGAAGGGAATACGTAGGCTCCGTGGTTGTGGAAGGAACTATAATTGACAGCTACAGAGGAAGGAGCAACGGAGGAAGGAGCAAGCGTATCAGGTGAGGGCATCGCTATGAAGGCGTCGCTAGGAGTCACCCACATAGACGGCAAACGAGGCACCAGAACGGCAGACTCATCTGAAATTTGTTTATTGATCATCTTCAGAGAAGCATAAGCTAACATGTCGTACTGGTGCCTCATTTCCCCCTCATTGGTGACTCCTGGGAATGCCTTTGTGGTGATGCCTTCATGATGATGCACTTGCTCCTTCCTCCATATTACCTCTTTCTCCCATCATGGGCGACTCCTGGTGACCGAGACACTAGAAAGGAACCACAGGTCAGAGCAATTGGACAAGCAAAGAGCTACCAAGGTCGAGCAGATGAAAGGCATGATGAAAGGGGTCAATTGATCGGAGCATAACTAACCATTCAAGGGCCATCTGGATGCCTTTTCCCCTGGCACGAGCATTTGAACACAGAAACTCTTATCAAATCGACCATCTAGCATCCAGACCATCAAGCAAATGTGAAATCAATCGAACAAGAATGAAGCATTATGGCAGACGCATCGACCAGCTCGCAAAACGTCGATCCATGCATGCTCCTTCCCGAGCTCAAAATCCTTCAAACACGAAAGTAAGTGCGTCTGAGCTCAATGGTTCATCTATCTGCGACAACGGCATGAACGACCAAGGCATTGAACACAGGATCGATGATGGCAAGCAGAGCCTCACATCGAGATCACGTATCACAGATTCAGATTTTTGAACCGACACAGAAACGGGCAAAAGGGGAAACCAAACGTGCCAAGCAGCCTCAAAACCTTGTGCATCATCGGTCACGGAGGAGCCGAAACAATGTTAAAAGACGTGTTCCTGACGCGATGACTGGAACTGTGGCCAACGCCATGGAAGGTTTTGGATGTTTGACGAGTATAGAAGCTTTTCGTAGCTGGCGTATGTAGATTTCCCTCCCTCCCGTGATTGACATCCGTCCGATTGACAGCTTCTCCTCTCCCGTTGGCTGCGCCACCAGGCGCCCGCTGAACCATGCCAGTCTCGACCTGCTCCCGATGCGCTGCGAGTGCTGGGGACCCTGCATTAGTTCACCCGGCGTTCTAGACCCTCGTCACATCTCGTCGTTGCCCACTGGATGAACTCTCCACCAAGAGAGGAAGCTGTTGGGACTGGGCACCACGCACACCAGTGACCTTCAAAGGAGGGGAAGAAACATCGACGGAAGATGCTCAAGCAAACCCGTGTCAAACTCTGTCGCATCGTCGTGCATGCCCAGCTGCCGGTCGTTATCTGGTCTGAATAATGGATCGTCGGTAGAGGGAGGTGGGAAATTAGCCGCAATCTCTCTCCCATCTGGTACAGTAGAATGGGATTTGCATAACGCTGCAACACACATGGGAACCGACGTAATGCCTCAAATAGCACCCCTCCGATACGCAGACGATGCTACGCCATACGCGGACATCCTGTAGACGCCCGTACACGGCACATCAGTTGGGCACCCACTGAGACGGAATCCATCTCGTAGCGAGCACTTCTTCTTTACCGAGGAGACGCTTCAGTGGATGCTGCGCCCCAGGGTTGAAACGCAGCGAGATGCGAATGCGCGCAGGGAGGCCCAAGCATTCAAAGGACGCGCGGATGTTAGCCGCTCAGGTTGCGAATATCCTATTTTACAGACCAACTGAGCGGGGTCCACGAGTTGAATTCAGTTGCACCATGCCAAGGAAGCATCCTGTTGCATCGGTGGCTGCTTTGGCCCTGTCAAACGTCGAGCAGAGTTTCCTTGATTCGAAGCTTGAGCTTGCTAGCTGCGAGTAGCAGACGGCTACGGGCACGATAGAGGGCACAATGACAGTCTAGCAATGACGGCAATGGAATCCAGTGGCGGTTCACTCCCGTTGGTGAACCTTGCCCTGTGCCTGGATCTGGGTTTTACTCCTGGCTTTCCTCCTGAGGCTGTCTGTACCTTGCATTGTCCTGAACATGTGGTTTCGGCTGTTGGCAAGTCACAGGATCAGCATAATGATCCCAAGTCTTGTGGTCAAGTCGAATGTCGCAAGTCATGCCATGGATGGAGTCAAGGGAGAGACACGGCAGAGCGTGATAGTTTGCGTGCTTTTCCAACGATATATCAAGATGCAGCACACGACTCGTCCCCCCTCACGGCTGGTCGGCCCCTGGCCAAGGCGGATGGTTCCCTCTTGGCTGGGCTGTGAGAGAACGAGATGGGTGGGCGAGTCAGTTCGTTCTCGGGTTCTTCTCCAGATGGATGGACCCATCTCGGTGGCGCTCGCACCGGCCAAGAGCCATGGCGGATATCGGGTGTTATCCTAGGCCGCCGCTAGACTGGAGGAAGAGGAGAAAGTCGAGTGAGCTATATTCCTTGTAGAGAAGAGGGGATTCGTGGACTTGGTACGGTCTGGAGGCATGCGACCATGCCACATGGGCAAGAATCTTGGGGGATGAACTGGTGGTGACGTGCGTGACTGACAGCGTTTGACACTGGATCTGATCTCTGTAGCTGGAATCGAGGACAAATATTGATATGAGTGAACAGAAGCAGAATAGATGAACAGCCAAATGATGCCATCCTATGTCCAGTGGCGATGGATCCATGGAACTCAGCAGTCGCAGCGTCCCATCGCATGGAGTCAAGGTTCCAAGGTTAGGGGTAGAGGCCCCCCGCTGGCTTCGCGTTCCCGCCAGGCCCAAAAGCGGCAAGACCGCCCCTAGCGCACCCGCTTTAGGCCCAAGCGTCCAGGCGAGGTCTTGGAGATAGGCTCAAATCTCCCAGCGGGGGGCAGCACCTGGACCTGTTTTCTGCTGGGGGTCCTTGATCCATCTCTCCAAGGAGGCCTAGAACAGCCCCTAAACTCTGGCTCCCAATCCCAGTTCCCGTCCTCGTGGGCTCGTTCTTCTTCGGTCTGTGGCTTTGAGTGTGCTCCTGTTTCTATTCAAAACCACCAGGTCCCTGCCCTGTCCGGGGGTGATTCTGGTGTCTGGTTGTACTCGCAATCTCTCATCTTGCCCCTTGAGAACGACCTTTGAGCCTTTCTTCCTCCATTCAACCCTCCCGTTTCCATTATTGGGAGAAAGGAAAAAGAAAAAGAAGAGAAAAGTCAAAGCATCTCTCTCTCTTTTTCGCGGCTTATTTCCCCTTCCTTTTGGCTCTCCTGACTCCTTCTCGGAACCGTTCCACTAACCGGCCGGACTTGAGCGAACCGAATCGCCAAAACGACCCATGCTCTGAGACCTCCCCAAGGACGAACCAGCCCATCATCATCTGCCTTTCTTTGCTTCCTTTCTCTAAGGATTCATTCTCCTTCGCCACCTCCCCCCAACGCAATAAACGGGAAGCAAATAACGAAAGGCAATCATTCTCTTGGCCTTTTTTTTACTCTCCTTGATCCATCAATCTCCTCTGTTTTACTCGCCGCTCCTTTGCGAATACGATTCAATTCAAGCGACTACAGCTTCGCCCTTGGCATACGCGGCCTCCAAACCAGCCTCTTTCCCAATCGTCTCGGCGCAAACTTTCTTCCAAAGTTTACTATTCAACGTCCTTGTGTCTCTTGACGGGCGATACAAAAAAAGGTATGTTCCAGTTCTCGCCCGTTTTGGTACGACTTCTTGTCGCACGCGCATGTTGGTTCCATCTCCTGGGACACGGTCAACATCAGCCTCGATCGCCACATTCGCGTCACCTGCAACGATAGGTACTGACTGGAAATAGCTGCCGTTGAACCAGCTGAATCCATCTTGATTTAATTCAACGCCAATTCCTCGTCCTAGCGACACTCCTTCACCCTTCAAAACACATCCACATTCACATCCATCACAATGCCTTCAAACTACGAGAAACTCTCCCGCCCGAGTGGCCCCAGCATCGACACCCTCGCCCTCCCCGAAAAGGCCGCCTTCTCAACAAATACTACCGTCTGCCCTGACGATACTCCCCGTATGAGCACAACCTCGACGCCGCGATCCGACAGGAGCACCAACCCCTTCGACACCGACATCGAGGCCATGGTCCCTACCCACACGACCGACTCGTCCTGCATCCAGCACAAGACATCTGCTAGTCCCCTCGCTAGGAAGAGCGACTGCCAGGTCTGGCCCGGAAAGGACCACTGGAAGCAAAAGGCCAAGGCAAACAAGGCGAAGAACCGCTGCACTTGCATGGCCAACCTCAGCCGCCGAAACCGCATCATCGTCAAGGTGCTCGTGGTGTTTCTGGTCGTGGGCATCGCCGTCGGCGTCGGCTTTGGTGTCAGCAAGCCTTTGAACGCTCCTATCTGGGGAGATAGGGACAACAAGCATTAAACACTTTCTTGTCGTCTTTGGTTTTCGGATTTTCGATGCATCTTTAGATACCCCCATCGGCAAAAGCATCAGCTACAACCGCCAGGGACTCGTCGACAGCGGCCCCTCTCCAACCCTCCAACCCTCCAACCCGACATCTTCACCCACAAACGTCTCCAGCAAGACGGTTTGGTCTTGGCTGTCGACGACATCGACCCTAGGTGGCCTCGAGATCAGAACTCTGTACATGTAATCACCGGGACTTTTTTCTTCTTCTACTATATTCTTTAGCGCGCTGGGCTATTTCTCTCTCTTTTCATCATGAACGGCGTTGTGGTGTCTTTTCTCCCTGTTGGAACCGGCGGGCATCTTTACATGGAACGGATTGAAGGAGTACAGAACCTTGAGGTCTTTTGTTCTTTGATTGTTTTTTTTTTTCCTTCTCTCGCTTCAGGTCTGCTCGTCATCATCTCGAGCCGGTATAGAGGTAGACCATAGAGTCAAAACGAAATGAAATAACCTGCTCACTTGGCCAAGTGGTAGGGGGGACACATGTCCAATTTCAGAGAGAATACTCTTCCGCTTCTTCACAATGTGATGTGCCTTTGCTTGATCATCTCGACTTACACCATCAAGATCAGAGTGCTTACTGCGTCCAAGTCAGATTATGCACCTCACCTCATGCAGCCACGGCCCATGTACGGCTCCACCACATCAAGCCAACATGCACCAGATCGTCAGGAACAAGATCAAGCTACTGTAATCAATCTAGATTGCGGGGAAAATCCAAAAAGAGGACCCTAGATTCTTTCTCGCATTTCCATATGCAGAAAAGAAAAGGCTGGAAAGATGGCCGTCGAGTTGTGATGGAGGGGATCCACAAGCTTCCGCGGGTTCCGGAGGTGGGACGACGGTATAAGAGGAGCAAAGAGGCCCGGCCCAGTTTGGAGAGTGTGGCGGTGAGTCCGAGAATTCCTGTTGTACAGCTTTTACTCGAATGGCTGTTTCTTTGGATGTTTGCTGCTGTACAGGCTCTCACCGCAGTTTGTGTTGCCGTCTGTGAGTGTGGCCATCCTCGACTACACCGCTGGAAACTCGACGCTCGTGACACTAGAACCTGCGGCATCACATGGTTTGAGCAAACTTGGTTATTGTGATGCTAAAACGCCTCGGACTGTCATTCACACAGCCCCTTCAAGCAAACGCCTCTTCTCCCCACTAATCATTGTGCTTCCAGCTTGTCCGCCTGTTCCCCGATCCCGATCCCGTTCCTCTCGGCGACAAAGGCTCAGCGTCGTCATCTGCAAGCAACTCTTCCGTCTCTCGAATCGCATCCTTCCACGGAAACTCTTTCCTCGTGGTTCGGAAGGGTCGTTGTGTAAATTGGCGTCCGATTAGTCGTGCGTGACGATCACGCTGGAGGGCGATGGAGATAGAGAGGATCCAGCATAGGAGGACCACGTGGATGATGATGAAGCCGGCCACGACCCAGTGGTTATATGGTTGAGGATCCATTTCTCGTAGTGGTGAGTGTGTGAGTGTGTTGAACCGATGAGGACGGAGGTAAGTGTTTTGAGTCTTGAACCTCATGGTGCTGGATTTTATACATGGAGGTTCTCGGCAGATGTAGCTTGTCATTGTCGATGTAGACCGTTTCTCACGGCTCGATGCCACTGTGATGGACTCGTTGTCAGTGATTCACAGCGCAGAGATCTACATGATGGTAGAGTCAGGCTCCCACTTGCACACATGCCCTCCTCGTGGTGTCGTAGTCTGAGACAAGACCTCACCCACGGCAACATGACTGCGGAGTAGTCTACATGCCTTCACATGCCTTTCCATATTTTCTTCGCTCTGAATAGCCGTTTCTTTCACCTGGTGTGATTCGCCGACATTGGCCAGGTATAGTTGGCAGCCTTTGTTACGTCGAGTCTCAAGGCGCGAACAAAGCACTCAACCACAAAGAAACAACAAAAGAACAGCCTTAACAGAAAGTGAAAGGCCCAGCAATTGCTTCATTATAAGTATTTAACCCTTCATTCAAGCGGTTCTTACTTCAATAGTACCTACCAGACACCAACCCAAATCTATACACAATGACACGATACACTTACATCCCATCATTCTCCCACCTCATCTGGCCGCCAGCCCGAGACTTGACCAGCATTTCAGCTAGGGAAGAGTCCAAAAACAGCTCCACAGTCTGGGCTATTGTAGCTGTTAGTCTGGTCATTGTACTCCCTATTCTTGGGGGTGGAATCATCAAGCTTTACTGGCATGTAAAGAAGAAGCGAGCTCGCAGAGCGGATGTTGAGCAGGGAACGACTAGCGCATAGCGAAACTATTAATTGAGACCTTTTTTGACACTGTTGAAGTAGCGTGTTGCTTGAGATTTCGAGAGTGTTTGCATGTCTTTCGTCGGGGCAGACACAAGAGATTTGATGTCCGCCTAGACCAAGAAAGCTATACAGGTACACAAACTTTGCCGCCAAGAGCAGGGATAAGAAGACCTTCCCATACCTCACCTCCACGAAGAGCCGCCAAAGTTGCTGTGCACACCAAAGAGTCTTAATTGGTCGATCCCATAGACATCGGCGCGGGTTAAACTTGCAGTGAATCGACCGCCCGCAGGGGAGTTTTCCTATTTGGGCCGTTTTGCCCTGCTGTACACAAACGGCAACACATTGATGAAACTACTGGGACCTGATTGAGATCGTATTAATATACTAAGTTAATATAATACGTAAGTTAATATATAAATTTGCAGTGAATGCGCACTTCTCACATCTGCGCGCGCTCTTTTTACAACCACACAACACAGCTTCCCAGCCGTTTCTCAGGGATCAACACCAGTCCTCCATGTTGACAGTATTGATCTATCGATCAGTGGGTAAATCTGTTTACAACTCTGTGTTCAAGAGTACAACATCGCCTCACTCCAAAAGCGCACTCAGTTGGGCCAAGAGCCGAAACCAGACTTCTGCTTGACCATACCTTGCCTTTGACCATGTTAAATATTTCATACCATGTAGTGCAGCGCTTTGAGTTTACCGTGGATGGAGGACGTAGGGGAAAAAGCCTTGTTCAAGGGACCTTGGCGTGGGTTAATTATGCAGTGCAAGTCTGCGGAGCCAGGGTCTTGTTGCCGGGCTTCTAACTCGCTGGGCTAGTTGACCCCTGGGGCGGGACACCGAGTCTCTGTGCGGGTTAAATTTGCAGTGAAGTGTTTCGCGAAGCGATGTCTCCGTGCCATACAGTCAGCAGCGCTGCCTATCTTTTGCGAGGCTGCTGGCCGCATTGTTCGCCTTTTTCTTTTGGCTCTTTGCGAGACATCCATCTCGGTCCTCCGTGTTCACGATGTTGAAACTATCCGGCACAAAATCGGCGATAAAAGTATGTCAAGTTTGGTCAAGAGCTAGAGTTAGCTGGGTTCTGTAGGTAAATGTCCCGGTGGAGGGACCTCGGCGTGGGTTAAATTTACAGCGCAATCGCTCATTCGCCTTACTTTTTAGCAACCACCACTTATCTCAAATCAGGCGATGCTGCCCTGGTCTCATAAGCTGCCGGAAACGCCTTGCAGCTGTATTTAACACTTCCGGTTGGCTGGCTTGATGACAGGAGGTCGAGTCTCTGCGCCGGTTAGATTTGTAGTGAAAGCGGACATAGGACTCATCCTGCAGCTCAGTTTGACGAAGAGCCGAAATTGGAATTGTACTTTCTCATGGCTCGTCCATACATCCATTGTTAGGTATCCATATAGTGTAGTACAACGTCAAGACTCGGGTATGGATGGGCTGGGTAGGTGAAAAGTCCTGGTGGAGGGACCTCTGCGTAGGTGTGTTAAATTTGTAGTGAAAGAACATGAGGCTCTATTGACAGCCGCAGGTAAGTACGATTGGCTAACTACGCAATGACAGCTGTTTGGCGGCGCCATAGGTAACGTGAACTCGCCTCCCCCCATCTCCCTCTTCGGGCGATCTTCCTTGGCACTCCTCTTTTGCTCCGATAGAGTAAGCTTCTTCCGTCACTGAGGCTTGATGGTTTTTGTGTAGTGTACCATCTGTGTAGATAGTACACAAAGTGCTCTATTAAATAGGAAGTAGGAACATCAGTTTATCTCTGCATTCTAGAGCAAAAAAAAAAAAAAAAAAAAAAAAAAAAAACCATAATCACTTTGTTCGCCTCAGAAGGTAAGGTTGGTGTTGTTCTGCATTCTATCTTGTCCTGCTGAGCTCCAAGTTGCCATGCACGTTGAGCGGTTCTAATTGGTTGACAACAAAGCCTTGGGGCGGGTTAAATTTGCAGTGAAAGACTTCGTGTCAACACCACGTCGGTAGGCCGCACTTGAGCGGTCAGTGCATTATGGGCGCTTGCGTCACCGTGCCTTGCCAACATGGGTTGCCTCCCCCTCCCTCCCTGTGCTCTTCGGGAGATCCGTCGTAACCCTCCTTGTGACTCTAGGGAAACTTATTCTGTCACCTGGGGCTTGATGCGCCTTGTACTGTTTACTAGCTGATAAGACAAGGGGTGTATTGATCTCTAATAGGGAGGATATGAGTTGAAAGCTATGCCAAGGTTAAAACCTACCTTAGCGCTCTTTGTTCACTGCGAAAAGTCGGGGTTAGACCTAGGGCACTCTATTTCGCCCTTGTGAGCTTCTATCTAATTGACTGCCTAACATCCCCTTTGTGCGCGTTAAATTCGCAGTGAAGGTTGACATCCATCTCGGCCGGTAGCTCCCGCCCATGAATATCTGCATGCGTCAGCCTGACCACCACACCCAGCTCGACTGCTCATTCATTCGACGAGCCATTCTCTTCCTCGTGCGCCTCCCAGGGATTCGTCTTTGCCCTTTTTTGCTCCTGCCATCACCAGGGCCTGACATATCTGTGTGTGAACGTGCCGTCTGCTGGGATGAGATGCGTGTTGCTTATCCAGCAGTGAATAAATTATGTTAGAATCCATACCTAAAACGATGCCTTCTAAACCAAATTATGCTTATTGAACAAGTAGAGACGAGGAGTATGCCATCACATGTCTCGCCTTGGACAGCTCAAGTCGCTGTATATGTCTAACTGCTTCAATTGGTCGACCAACAAAGCCTCCAGGTGGCTTCAATTTACAGTGGAAAAAGAAAATCCATAAATCGGGGTCCAAACATCATAATCAACATTCCAACAGGCCGACTTACTGAAGTCGAGTTTCCGTCCTCTTGGGTTAAAACTGCAGTGAAGGCGCCACCATAATTCAACTGTCCCAGCCGTCTGGTTTGCTAAAGTCAACTCTCCCCCAACGTGGGCTAAGTTTGCAGTGCAATCGGGCATCGAGCCTTGGCAAGCAGTTCCAATGCCAGCTAACATGACTTTGGCCTCCTCCCTGGGCGCGGGTTAAATTTGCAGTGAAAAAAGTTACCGCCAATGTGACCGCCAATGTTCCTGCTAAAGTTACCTCTAATGTTCCCTCTAAAGTGACCGCCAATCTTTGCCCTTCTTCATCCTATCATGCCCAAGCCTCTCCCATGGTACATTGACCTGGGCGCCCGAAATGGAAACCACTAAGTAACGAGAAAAGCCGATTCTGGCTGTTCCAAACAGTCGATTCCATTGGCCAAGGCCTAGGTACTCTCATAGTACGGCCCTTGTATGCCTACAACCTCAACTTGGTGGGTAGACCCTTAGTAGACTGGGGCTCACTTGATACTGTCTTACAGTTCTAGGTGCCGTGTAGCAAATGAAGTATCTATTTGAGGGCTTGTGTATAGCTGAAAGGGCTCTGTGGAGATGGCGTTGTCGTCCTTGGGTCATCTACCTGGGTTGTCCACAACAAAGACAGCGAGCTCGTAGCCTACTTGGCCATTTCTCTTGTTCTCACTCTACCACCAAGGATAACATGTTCTACTGAACATTCCTAGAATAAACGTTTGTGGGTAATGTTCAGTATCCAATAATGCTTGTTCTCCAACAAACAACCTTCATTGTTCTTCAACCCACTCAACCACCATACTCCCACTATATAACTCCTCAACGACACGTCCGGAACTAACCATCGCAACCTCCCATAAATCTCTCTGCACGAGAGATCAAGGTAATTCCCATGGCCCCCTGCGACACACACCAAGGTACCCCCTTTACACCCCCTTTCCGCAAGATCCCCTCCTACCACCTCAAAACTCGTGAAGAAGACTCCCCAGCAGAATCCCACATCGTCGCTTTAGCAGTAATCTTTGGCGTAGTAGTCCTCCTCTTCCTCTTCGTCTTCATAATGTCCTTTGCCCCCTGGCGCAAAATCTCCAGAAAAGCCCAGTATGAATCGGTCGACCAAGAGGATGGACACGAACTAGAAGGGGACGAACGTCAGGGCTGGCCTCTCATCGTTGATAACCATCCAGTAAATCCCCCGCGTCCCCGTTTAGAGGAACAGATTCGAAAGCTATGGGAATCCTCGCGCGAAAAGCAACGTTCTCCCGCGCGGGCCGCATACACACGAGACTCGATGGACCTGGGAGTCTTTGATGATGTCGATTTAGCTACTCCTTGGAAGAAAGATCAGACGTATGACGAGAATAGAAACTACAAGGACGAGGTAGAGGACAAGGAGGAAAGAAAATGGGTCAAGCAGCCGGTCAAGGGACAGGGAGCTAATCACAAGTGTGATGAAAGTAACAAATTGACCAACAAGAAGTTGGCATAAGTTCGCATCAGGCCTGTTGTCTGACCTGTATATTAGCAATCAACTCTTCAAACACCTTGTCTCATCTTCGTACAGCAATTCCTCATCTAATGCTACCTCATCTCTCATCCTAGCATACATCATCCCCCTGAGCTAACAATACGATTAACGTTGCAGCTGTTTCATGATATCCTTCTGATATCCCCTGTAGCTCCTCCAGGACAGCAATAAAGGCCCCTGAGCTGAGAACACCCAGCAGGCAATGTAGTGCGCACCCGCGCGTCAAAAGATACCCATGTGATTTATCTATCCTTGAGAGGTTATCCCGACCTCTCCATTATCCGTAAAGTGTAATAAGACAATTGAGTTTAGTGCAGAAGCAGAGTCAGTAAGTAATAAGGAAGGGAAGGGAGTCGATCCAAGTGGTGTGTAAGACAAAGGGAAAGGAAGTCGCGCGCATCAAGTAAGTTACAAAGACAGTTTTACTATTTCATTCTTCCTAGCTGACTGTAGATAAGCCGGCCAGTAGGCGCATCATTTGGCGCCTGCGATGCGATGCTGTTCTTCCAGCTCGCGGTGTATGGTTCGTCATGGTTGTCGGGTATCTCGACGTGATAACATAAGGGCCTTGTCTGACATGCCTTGTCTGTGGCATGGTCTAGACGTAGTCTTGGTAGGATGTTTATCGGATCACACAGACTGATATAACAATAGGGGCTCGCCGACGTTTTCGATTTCGGGGATTGTGCACTTGAGGTCGAAAGCCTTGGATAGTACGATCTTGAAGATCTATAACGGTCAGCGGTTGGATGAGTCGTGAACCGGAGGACTAACCTTTTGCACGTTGATACTATGACTTGTACTTGAAAAGATCAAGGCTGCCCTCATGGCCTTGGCAAACCGTCTTGCCTATTTCTGTTAGTCAAGCCAACATGATGGACCGTCCTACGCACCTGATTTGAGATCTCTTCTTGGTCTTGGGGGGGAAAGTTGACGAAATGATCGTACTTGGTACCCACGAGGATAGGAATGGCCGTCTTGTTGAAACCCCTTCCCTGGCGATACCACTCCTTGATGCTATTCAATGTGCTCTTGCGCGTGAGGTCAAACATGAAGAGTATGGCGACAGCGTCGTTGCACACCAGCGGCAGCATGTTGACAAATTCTCTTTGACCGCCCAAGTCCCAGATGGAAAAGGTGATTTCTGTATTGCGGATGGAAATTGTCTTTTCCATAAAGTTGACGCCCAGGGTCTGTATGTAGTCCTCGTCCCAGCTGCCCTCGACGTACTTGACCATGAGCGACGTCTTGCCGATCTGGGCATCGCCCACCATGCCAACCTTGATCACGACATGGTTACGGCCGTTGGATGAAGGTTCGCCTGCGCCTTGCCGATAGTCATTGTAGGCCTGGTGTGCGGGGTTGGATAGGCCGCTAGCTGGTCGGGAGATTGGAGGCGCCGGTTGGACAGGAGGGGTGTATCTGGCCGAAGGATCCTCCTCTGGTTTGGGACTATTGGCGAGGCCCTGATCAAGGGATGTGCTCTGTTGATGACGGAAGCCGTTGCTGCTCGAGGCGACATGCGGAGAGCCTTCGATACCGCCTAGAGTATCGTCGGGGACTTCGTGTGGGGGAGGAACCTCGGTCTCCATGGTATCGACAGTGATGGCGGGAGCGTCGGGAGGGGGAGGGATGGGGTCGGGGAAGGTGGCCGTGGCCGCGGTGATCGTTGAGTCGTCCAGGGTGAATAGCAGTCGATGTCGCGATGGGGAGAGTATGTGATCAAGAGTAGAAGCGGTTGGATGGAGACGAAGGAGCGTGTGGGGGGACGAAATGAGCGAGAGTCAAGGTCGGTAGAGAACGTGGTTGGAGCGGACGAGGCGCCTATAGCGGTCGGAAGAAGACAAGGACAGACTGGTCAAGAGCTTGTGCGAGGCATGAAGCTGAGATGGAGTCGGCAGCGTAGCGCAAGAGGAGAGTAGCGTAGCAGTGGGGAGGTACTGTAGTAGCGGCGGTAGTGGGAGCTGAGCTGAGGCCCAGGCCAGGCACTCGTCGGTAAGTGGTCGTGTGTGCTCCGAGAATGCTGTCGGTGGCGGAAGCAAAGAGACTCCACGAGATCGTGTCTGGGGGCCTGGCGACTCGAAACGAAAAGCCACCCGACAGGTTCAAGAGGGAGCAAGCAGACAGGACAGGCTGTAGGGAGCCGACGGTGGTGGCGGACCTAGTGAGACAAGGTCTCGGAGGGGGGTTACGAGGAAGAGGATGGATCCAGGCCTAGAAGGTAGTTGGCGGTAGGGAGGGAAAGAGGGCGACGCCGAGTCGAATAGGTCAAGATCTCTGGCGACAAGAAACTTGAAGTAAAGGGACCGAAAGGGACTGACAAGGGGCGAGGGGGATGGCTATTCGTCGCTGGTCCTTTTGGAAGAGGTGATGGTGGTGAGCCTCTCACTTGGCCTGGGCGGTTGCGAGGCCCCGGGACGGAATTTCAAGACACCGGTTAAGCCACAGCGGGCTTGGAGATTTGACTTGTACTGCGCTGTGATGGAGTTTGCTGCAGCAAGAGAAATGAAACGAAAGGAAATGAAAAAAAAAGAGAGAAGAGAGAAATCAAGACCACGGCCTCTGATCCACCCCGCGCGCGCCCGATTAGAGTTGGCTAGACCTTGGTCAGCCCGTGTGTGCCGTGTGTTGGTTGTTGATGATGGCCTGGCCTTTGACCTCTAGGCCATGTGGAGTGGAGTTTTTTTGCTGCTGTTTAGTTTCGGGAGACGACGCGTTACAGAGCTAAACGCTCAGGGCGCGTCTGCGACGAATGGTTGGTTGAGACACGGGGCAGATGGCTGGCTGACGAGCAAAGAATGATGCAATTGGAGCCAAACAGTCTTGTCTCGTCTCGATCACAATGACTCGGTTTTTATCTGAGGGGAAGGGGGGGCTTGAAAATACTCGACTATTGCATTGCGTTTTAGCAAACTGACTTGCACGGCCTTTTGCTTCACAGAGCACGGATACTGGCTATCCTTGGGTATCATTTTACCATCAGCCCAACTCATCATGCATCGTATGTAAGTAAACAAGCAACCAATGTTTTCTTGTTGTTTGTTTGCATCCTCCTGTGCGACATGATCGCTTGGTCAATTGGCCCCATTCTCCCGTGCCGCACGTACATATAGCTGCCTACCTTCTCCACGGACAAGGGAGGAGTCCTTTTGATCTTGGGATCATCGTCATGCAGAGCCAACTCATCACGGCTGCCACTCTTGATGCTCATCAGATCTAATCTTGACTCAAAAAGACCCTTGACCCTGCATCTTGTTTATACATGTTGCAAGTAAACAACTTTGACCATGTTGACTTGTGAAACTTGTTCATTGTCCCCTCTCTGATTGGTTCAAGGCACACCCTCCGTCAAACATGTGCATCATGAACAAAAACTCAATGGGGGATCCGGTGCTGACTAAGCTTTCCGGGCTCAACCTCCGAAAACCTGCCGCTCGGCCCATGTCCTCCGTAGTGCCGTTCCATTCGGTTGCTTGCGGGCAGAGCTTTGTGAGAACTTGACTGATATCACCAACTCGGCAGATCTCGTTCCACCCCCCTCCTTCCGCTCCTACGATACCATCCACTCTCTCACATTCACAATGGCCTCAATTGCCCGGTCCCTGCGCGTCGCTGCGCCTTTGGCCAAGGCTTTTGCCCCTCGCGCTGCTCCTATAGCCCGTTCCTCTATGCGAGCATTCTCCACCACCAAGTTGAGTGAGTTGCGACCATCTTTCTACAATTGCGACAAACCTAATTGAGGACAAAGGCCTCGCCCGTAGGTACACCAAGGACCACGAGTGGATCGACCTCTCGGCCGACAAGAAGCACGGCTTCGTCGGCATCTCCGAGTACGCAGCCGAGCAGCTCGGCGACGTGGTCTACGTCGAGCTCCCTGAGACTGGCGTCCTGGTTGAGCAGGGCGACCAGGTCGGCGCCGTCGAGTCGGTCAAGTCAGCCAGCGACATCAATGCCCCGATCCGACTGCGTGTCACCCAGGTCAACGATAACCTCGAGGAGAAGCCCTCCACCATCAACAAGGTCCCCGAGGACGATAGCGCCGGTGGCGGCTGGATCGTCAAGGTCGAGGTTGACGAGGAGGGCGCCAAGCAGTTTGACGAGCTGATGGACATTGAGGCCTACAAGGCCTTTGCTGGCAGCGACCACTAAACAGTCAATGGTTATCAAGGCAATGGGTTACGATCGGATACAAGAGAAAGGAATGAAAGACAGTTCAACCTGCAAGTATAGACAGACGTCAGGTGTACCATATGGTGATTCGCGTCCCGGGGGTATATTGGGTTTTATTTTCATGTGCCGATTTACGGCTATGCATTCATGCTCCATGTCCTTGTCTCGTCCATTTTTGTGTGTCTACTTGACAGTCTCAGGCACTTGCCTCTTCTCATTGATGGCATCCAGGATCTTGCTAGCTCCTCGATCCACGAGATCCTTGGCAACCTTCTTGCCAAAGGTGTCAGCCTCCTCTTGTGTCTTGATCTCCTCCGTCATCTCAGAGTCGACACCCTCATCGCCCCGCAGAGAAACAACCGTCGCTCTGAGCCGTAGCTTGCCGTCCACCCACTTGGTCTCGACTCCGATGGGAACGCTGCACCCGCCCTCGAGCGCCCTCATGACGGCGCGCTCCGCCTCGCACGCCAGCATCGTTTGCTCATTCTCGATCGTCTTGAGAAACTTGAGCACCTTTTCGTCGTCCGCCCGGCACTCGACTCCAAGCGCACCTTGGCCGACGGCGTGCAGGATGCCTCCCGTGTCGGACTCGAGGAATTGGGAAATGTGGTGGCCGAGATCCATGCGCTGGAGACCCGCCGCGGCAAGAATGATGCCAGTCAGCTCCGGGTCGTCCTCGAGCTTCTGCAGCCGAGTCTGGATGTTGCCTCGGTGATCCTTGAACTTGAGCGTGGGATACCGTCGAACAAGCTGAGCGATGCGACGCACACTGCTGGTGCCGATGATGCTGCCAGCCGGCAGATCAGCCAGAGTCTTCCATCCGTGCTTCTCCTGCAGGCTCTTCTTGATCACCAGTGTGTCCCTCGGGTCCTCGCGGGACGTCACACATCCGAGAACGCAGCCCTCGGGGAGGCTGGTCGGCATGTCCTTGAGCGAGTGAACCACAAGGTCCAGCTCCTTGTTGACGAGCCTCTCCTCAAGCTGCGACGTCCACAGACCCTTGCCTCCAAAGTTGTACAGAGCCGTGTTCTGATCTCGATCGCCGGTCGTGGTCATGCCGTGGATGGGGAATTCATGATCGGGGAACTGAGCCTTGAGGGCGTCGACGACGATGTTTGTCTGAGCCAATGCAAGAGGCGACTTGCGAGTGCCGACGTTGATGACGTTCTTGGGGGCGGACTCGGACATTGTGAAAGGGCTTTCGGAGGGACGAGTTTGCGGGTTCAAGGGTGGGATTGAGCGGCTGAGATGCGCTTCGCTTGGAGGGGCAAAGTTGATCAGCTTTTCGGAGCACAACGGATGGTGGGGTTGATACAGTTTCAATGGCACAGTGTGGGGGATTAGCACGGTGCAAATGCCGATGCCGGCCGGACCCTGGATGGATGAAACAGTCTTCTTGTTGTAAGTTTGCTGTCTTTACAATTGTCAAGTTCGTATTGGGTACAGACTTACACGAAACTAGTATTTAAAGCAAACATTTTCGGGTGTATATCGCACAGTTGTCGTACTCTGAGAGTTGCATGTCCCACTTACAAGCAAGCCTGGATAACCACCCATCAAGGCCCTAGGAACACCTCGATCATGGCAACAGACAAGTACGAGATGTATAAAGTGAACATGTGTCTGTCATCATGATACCTCTGTCACCGTCCAGAAACTTGATCGGAGTTTCTTGCCCTCGGAACTCGCTCATGCCACTTCCAACTCATCGTGATACTGGACGAGGAACAGCATCATGGACTTTACATATACGTTTGACGATCGAAACTGTCCGGACTGCCGATGGCTGCACGATGTAGGACCGCGACGTGTTCGAAATGCTATTGATTGAAGCATTCGTTAACGAGCAAGAGTTTGCTTCTTGGACGACCTGGGCCTTGGATATCTCCCAGATATAAGGATGGACTGCCATCGACTCAGAACAGCTCAGCATCACGACCGACAAGTCCATACCTGGACAGATTAATCCTTCAAGCCAAACTACCGCATTCGTTACAAACATGAAGATATACTTCATCCTCCTCGGGCTGCTCACCCTGGCCACGGCAAAGCCCCAGGTCCCTCCACCTTCGTCCCCTCAGCCTGCGCCTGTTCCTCCTCCATCTCAGCCACCAGCTCCTCCAGCCGATCCTCCAGTTCCCCCAGCTGAACCACCAGCTGAGCCTCCAGTCCCGCCTTCTCCACCTCCAGCTCCAGTTCCTCCCCCTGGCGAGCCGGCTCCCGCTCCTCCGCCTTCTTCTCCGGCCCCTGTCCCGCAACCTCCCGCGCCAACGGACCCGGCTCCGGCCCCACCAGCTCCGAATCCTACGGGTGCACCAGCACCACCAATTGAAGGACCAATCTGCGAATGCGGGTATACTTACTGCGCACAAGTCCTCATGGCAATGGGTACAAACACTGATCCCCAAATCTCCGTGGAAACACTAACGCCTTAGTAGCAAAGCCCTGGAATGAAGCCCAACTCTCCGAGGCGTACTGCAAGACGCCAAACGCCAACTGCCCCCAGGGCTCCCCAGCCACTAGCGTCAACTCTGCCCTGTACATCTGCCTCTGCGACCAGATCGACCAGAAAGTCGGAGACCACCTCGAGCTCCTCTGCGGCTGTGATACGTGCCTCAATGTCGGGCCGGACTTTAGAGGGCGATGCAAGACGCCCTGCCTACCCGGCCGCAGCGGTGGCAGCGGGGCGGGTGATCCAAACACCAAGGAGGGAGACAAGGGGGAGAGCCCGATGCGAGGGAGTGGTCGGCTGGGGAGGTTCCATATGTAGGATGTGGCTGGATGTTGTTGAACAGGAAGACTGCAACGGTTAGTGGATGAGAATAATAGTGGATAAGATGAAAGGAGGTTTTCTGAAAGTCACTCATTAGATTCAGTATTGTCGATCCTTTATTGTAGCAAACATCAAACTCATGATCATCCTTTGTCGTGATTCAAACTGAAGCAGACCTGGAACGCTAGATCAGGCTCTAACCAACATCAGCAAACTCCATCACAACCACTGGAGCGCTAGAAACATCCCGCTCATGTTGCGAATGCATCATGCATCATGATCTCGGCTCATCTTGAACCGCCCATGGCCGGACTCTGAGGCCGGACTTGCAGCTCCGAGTGAGGGGAACCCGGCCGCCAAGTCCTGGGGAGGGTACCCAACAGGCAAGTCCGCGGGATGAGCAACTCTCGATCTCGCTATTGCAATTCCCCCGAGCCATCCGCCGTGTAATGTCCATGATGATCCCATGAGAAATCACACCCTGTTCTTCCATGGAAGGCCTTAAAACCCGACCCCCCCGCGCCCAAGAACGGACATGCCCCGCCCCCAGATTTTAGCGGCATTAGCTTCCTCGGGTCCCACTATCAGCGCCCTTGGCCCACTGCCCGGGGCGGCTAATAGAACCCCGGGCCAGGGCTTTCTAGGCCCGAGCTCCAGCGGGCGGGCGGTGGGAGGTGACTCGAACGAGGAATGCCGAGTGACGTCCCAGACAAGGAGGGAAAACACATGACACGGAGACGAGGTCAGCCCCTCTTCGGATGACCCTTGATTGTCTGTCTTTTCTTTTCTCTTTTTCTCCCTTTTTTTCTCTAGATTTTTTTTTCATAGGTGTCTTCCTTTTGTGTGTTTGGAGACGCGAGTCTCGTAGAGTACTGTACCCGCTAGAAGCAGCTCTTCTCCGATCTCGCTGCTGGCCTCCATGGTCTTCCTCCATCATGGTAGCCAACATGCTTCGTCCGCTGGCCACGACCGCGGCTCCAGCCTCGGCTTCTGAGCTGTGCGCTTCCTCCTGCTTTGTATCAAAGCAATTGAAGCGTTACAAAGTCCGAGGTGAGCTCTCTGAAGCTTCTAGAGCTCCGTTGACCCGAGCTAACTAGAGCTACTACTACTCCAGATGCTATCCTTTCCCGTCGCAAGCAATGGCAGAGCACGTTTGCCTCGTCTCGCCAGCGCGCAATTGTTCCTGCAATCTCGAAGCCTCTAGCATTGATTCGTCATGTCTCGGTTCCTGTGACTCCTCCTCGGACTTATTCCACCGTGGTTCTACCCAAGACGACTCCGTACGATCACCTCACCGTTGGCGTCCCTACCGAAATCTTTCCTGGAGAGCGCCGAGTTTCTCTAACACCTGCCAATGTTGCCCTTTTGAAGAAGAAGGGTTTCAAACAGGTCCTCGTTGAGCGCGGCGCTGGTACATCGGCAGACTTTCTCGATGCCGCTTATGAAGCGGCTGGCGCAACTCTGGTAACTGGTCCCAAGGATGTCTGGTCCAACGCCGACATTATCCTCAAGGTTCGCGGTCCTGGTCTTGGTGAAGTCGACTGCATGAAAGAAGGTCAAACCATCATCTCTCTACTCCAACCCGCCCAGAACAAGGAACTCGTCGAAAAGATTGCCGCCAGAAAGGCTACTAGCTTCGCAATGGACATGATCCCCCGTATCTCTCGCGCCCAGGTCTTTGACGCCCTCAGCAGCATGGCAAACATAGCCGGCTACAAGGCCGTCCTTGAGGCTTCAAACGTATTTGGTAGATTCTTGACTGGTCAGGTTACAGCCGCTGGAAAGATTCCCCCCTGCAAGGTTCTGGTTATCGGTGCCGGCGTTGCTGGCTTGAGTGCTATCGCTACTGCTCGTCGCATGGGAGCCATTGTCCGTGGTTTCGACACCCGATCTGCTGCTCGTGAGCAGGTTCAGTCTCTCGGAGCCGAGTTCATCGAGGTCGAGCTTGAAGAAGACGGATCTGGTGCCGGTGGCTACGCAAAGGAAATGAGCAAGGAATTTATCGAGGCCGAGATGAAGCTCTTCAAGGACCAAGCCAAGGAAGTCGACATTATCATCACAACTGCATTGATCCCCGGAAAGCCTGCGCCTAAGCTCCTGAAGAACGATATCCTCGACGTCATGAAGCCCGGTAGTGTGATTGTTGATCTGGCTGCTGAAGCTGGAGGAAACTGTGAAGCTACTAAGAAGGGCGAGCTGGCTATCTACAACGACGTCAAGATTATTGGTATGTGACTCGTAGAGAGTAAAGTCTTCCGCTAACTTGAACAGGATACACTGATCTGCCTTCTCGCCTACCAACTCAGTCTTCTACGCTCTACTCCAACAACATCACCAAGTTCCTGCTCTCTATGGCCCCTGAACCCAAGGCTTTCGGTATCGATCTCTCAGACGAAGTTGTTCGAGGTGCTATTGTCACTCAAGACGGAGACATTCTCCCACCAGCTCCTCGACCTGCACCTCCTCCCGCTCCCGTCAAGACCGAACCTGTTGAAGCAGCCCCTGAACCAGTAGCTCTGACCCCCTGGCAGAAGAAGACCCGTGAAGTGGCTGGCGTCACAGCCGGTATGGGTAGCATCATCGCCCTCGGAAAGTGGACCAGTCCTCTTCTCATGTCTAATGCCTTCACTTTTGCTCTGGCTAGTCTCATCGGTTACCGTGCTGTCTGGGGTGTTGCACCTGCGCTGCACTCTCCTCTTATGAGTGTCACCAATGCTATTTCTGGTATGGTTGGTATTGGCGGTCTGTTTATCCTCGGAGGTGGATTCTTGCCAGAGACCGTTCCCCAGGCTTTTGGTGCTCTGAGTGTTCTTCTCGCCTTTGTCAATGTTGGTGGTGGTTTCGTCATTACCAAGCGCATGTTGGATATGTTCAAGCGTGAGTTACATGATGCCAGATGTGAACATAACTGACAATATGTAGGACCTACTGATCCTCCTGAGTATCCTTGGCTGTATGCTATCCCCGCTGCTCTCTGCGGTGGAGGCTTCGTTGCCGCTGCCTCTACTGGGGCAGCTGGTCTCGTCCAAGCCGGATACCTCATCAGCTCAGTCCTATGCATTGGTTCCATCTCCAGTCTTGCTTCTCAAGCTACTGCCCGCATGGGAAACATGATCGGTATACTCGGTGTCGGCACTGGTGTCCTAGCAAGTCTTCTTGCTGCTGGCTTTACCCCTGAGGTTCTCACTCAGTTTGGTGGTCTCGCCGCTCTCGGTACTATCGCTGGTAAGTATTACCCAACGTAAAGAGTACAGTTTCTGACAGTATAGGTTTCCTCATTGGCAAGCGTATTACTCCTACCGATCTGCCCCAGACCGTCGCTGCTCTTCATTCCGTCGTTGGTCTCGCCGCTGTCCTGACCAGCATCGGCAGTGTCATGGCTGATGTTATGGACCCTTCAACACTTCACCTCGTAACAGCCTACCTCGGTGTTCTTATTGGTAAGTGCACCGACTTCGTCATTCACAAATACTGACTATCCAGGTGGCATCACGTTTACCGGTTCCATCGTCGCTTTCCTCAAGCTCGGCGGCAGAATGAGCTCCAAGCCCAAGATTCTCCCTGGACGACATGCCATTAACTCTGGATTGCTTGCTACCAACGTTGCTACGATGGGGGCCTTTGTGACAATGGCACCAGGAAGTCCCATGATTGCAGCTGGTGCACTTGCTGCCAACGCTGCCCTGAGCTTCATCAAGGGATACACAACCACCGCGGCCATTGGAGGTGCCGACATGCGTATGTATAATCACGCTCTTCCAGGTCAAATACTAACCATTTGCAGCTGTCGTCATCACCGTCTTGAACGCTTACAGCGGCTTCGCCCTTGTCGCCGAAGGCTTCATGTTGGATAACCCCCTCCTCACCACCGTGGGAGCCCTAATCGGTGTCTCCGGTTCTATCCTCTCCTACATCATGTGTGTCGCCATGAACCGCTCTCTCACAAACGTCCTATTCGGAGGCCTGGGCACACCGACAGCAATGCAAGAGTACAAACCCCAAGGTGAAGTGACAACAACGTCTGTAGAAGACCTCGCAGATGCCCTCCTCAACTCTGAAAAGGTCATCCTCATCGTCGGCTACGGCATGGCTGTGGCAAAGGCCCAGTACGCCTTGTCCAGCATCGTCTCGTCGCTGAGGGCCAAGGGAATCACTGTTCGCTTCGCCATTCACCCCGTTGCTGGTCGTATGCCCGGTCAGTGCAACGTGTTGCTCGCTGAGGCTAGTGTGCCGTATGATATCGTCCTGGAAATGGACGAGATCAACGACGACTTCCCTGACACGGATCTCGCTGTCGTCATTGGTGCTAACGACACTGTTAACCCCATTGCCCTGGAGAAGGGTAGCTCCATCGAGGGCATGCCTGTTCTTCACGCATGGAAGGCCAAGCAGGTTGTTGTGATGAAGAGGAGTCTGGCCAGCGGCTATGGTGAGTAATTACAATCAACCTCAGTCAATTAAACGCTAACAAGAGCAGCCGATGTTCCCAACCCCATGTTTTACATGCCCAACGCCAAGATGCTGTTCGGAGATGCTAGAGTCACTTGCGAAGGTCAGTATTTCACCCATCTCGAAGTCTCTCACTAACATTGTCAGCCATCAAATCGGCAATCGAGTCCAAATCGTCGTAGAAACAATTTTGAGTGATTTTCATATATAGTTGATCGAATTTCTTTACAGGAAAGACCAATGTGGAGGAAGCTCATAGAGTTGCAAATGTTTTTTTGCTAGATCCTATACCATTATCATTCACTGGCTGCAAAGGACAGCCTATG
Source organism: Fusarium duplospermum (assembly GCA_003946985.1). Classification (NCBI taxonomy): domain Eukaryota; kingdom Fungi; phylum Ascomycota; class Sordariomycetes; order Hypocreales; family Nectriaceae; genus Fusarium; species Fusarium duplospermum. The sequence goes on along the minus strand of NKCI01000032.1, from coordinate 141,957 downwards.
CAGCGACTCGATTGATCTGAATGAATTCAAGACCCTTTCTTTTTCGGGTTCATCTTTTTGACAGTTGAATTGTCTAACCGAGATTTATATGTACACTCCTAAACACGCTCACGCCCGGGGAGCAGCCACAGGCTCCCACGCCGTAATCTTGGACTTGGCCCTAGAAAAAGTCAGCATGTCATAACCCACAATTGTCCATCGTACACACGTGTTGTAGGTCTTGAAGGCTCCTCGGCTCTGGGTATAGTTGGGAATAGCCTTGGTGGGCTCAAAGTGGCGGGTACCCGGGGTCATCAGGGCATCCTCAGTAGGGGGCTTGTCGACAACATAGGCGATCCACGAGTGCCATCCGGGGTCGATGTCGGCAGCGTCGTAGTCGTGCTTGGCGTACTCGACCCAGCGCGTTCGGATGGGCAGTTCCTCGTTGTTCTCAAAGAACTTGTTGCCGGCGCGATCGGTACCGATGAGACGACCGTACTTGGTGTCACCTAGACTGGTCAGAGAGAGTCGAGAGGATTTTTCTTAGGAACGCACCGATGTACTATCCGTAACAAACAGACGTCGTTAGTCAAGCTCGAATGGTTCGGTCGTCGGCACATACCAGCATCTGTCGGAAGTAATCCTACTCGGAGTCAGCATTGAAGCTCAATAGCGGTTTTCTGTAGGTACTCACCTTGATTCCAATCTTTCGCAGGTTGGACAGCGTTCGCGTAATCGACGACATGGTTGCGGTTCAGCGACAATTGACCTCGGCGTGCAACGGGGGATTGAGGGTCTTGATGCGGCCCCTCTGGCGATGAACGTGATTACCGGGTACGGAAAAACATCGGCAGAGTGTGCTTGTGACGGCATGTCGGTACGTACCCACAGCTTCTGGACCAGAAATATCCAGGCAATTAACAAGCAAATCCTCAACACCACGTCAAGTTTTGACATTGACCCAATTGAGCTCCGAAATGCTCACACGGAGCTGCGCGAGATGCACGACTAGGCTCCGAGCCGCAGGTCCCAAGCCGAGCGTCCCACGACCGAGGATTCAGAGGAGACAGTATGGGATGTCGGCTGGAGCACCGGCTCCGGCACCGGCGTCGAGCCCTGCGAGCGGCGTAGGTGCTCTGGCGCCGTTTGTCAACGAGTTGGATCGTCTTGCGCCGAGTTTCGATGTTCGAGGGGAGCAGATACAGATTATTAGGACACCGACCGAGTTCTACGAGACGCTCAAGGTGTGAATATCGAGGTTGGGTACAGGAATATATGGCTGATGGGATTAGGATCGGATACGAAAAGCTCAGCGACGAATCTTTCTCTCGACACTATACATTGGAAAGTCGGAGCGAGAACTCATCGAGACGCTACAAGAGGCACTGAGGAAGAACCCCGAGGTCAAGCTCAGTATCTTGACAGATGCCCTACGCGGCACTCGAGAAGCCCCAAACCCGTCATGTGCGTCCTTGCTGGCACCGCTTGTGGAAGAGTTTGGAGCAGATCGTGTCGAGATTCGCATGTATCACACGCCGAACTTGACAGGGTTGAGGAAGGAGTATATTCCAAAGCGGATTAATGAGGGATGGGGACTTCAGCACATGAAGCTGTATGGAGTTGACGATGAGATCATTATGTCTGGGTAAGTCACTAGATGCATTCACATGAACTTGACTGACTTTATAGTGCAAACTTGTCTACCGACTACTTTACAAACCGTCAAGATCGCTACCATCTCTTCTCATCCAAAGAAGTTACAGACCACTTTTGGAAGATTCACTCAGGGGTTACATCATTCAGTTTCCTCGTTCAACCCTCTGAAGAACCATCAGGCTTCACCCTCTCATGGCCAACAACAAACTCGGCCCCTTCACCTCTCGAGAAGCCTCAATCCTTCATCAAGCGTACCACATCAACGCTGCAGTCTTTGATACATCCTACCTCTAAGCCGGCTCAGGATATTACAGATACGAGGGTTTACATGCTCAGTCAGATGTCACAAGTTATGAAACCTGATACGTCGACTGAACTTCCCATCATCACTCATATTCTCAAAACACTTGCCTCACCTGCATATCGCGAGTCTTCGTGGACATTCACGGCGGGCTACTTTAACCCTGCCCCCTCTCTGACAAAGCTCCTCCTCAGCACCGCCTCAACTTCAAATACAGTCATCACCGCTGCCCCAGAAGCGAACGGCTTCTACAAGTCCAAAGGCGTATCTGGACTCCTCCCAGACGCTTACACACTTCTCGCCCGTCGTTTCGTCCACCGTGTACACCACGAAGGTCGCGATGAAGACATCACCCTCAAAGAGTGGCGTCACGGCATGGTAGGCCAGCCCGGAGGATGGACATACCACGCAAAGGGTCTCTGGGTAACCATGCCTGGTGATAAACACCCCGCCATGAGCATCATCGGAAGTTCCAACTATACAAAGCGAAGCTACTCTCATGACCTCGAAGCTGGTGCCCTGATTGTTACTCGCGATGAGGGGTTAAAGGCGAGACTCGCAGATGAACAGCTCTGGCTTCAGGAGCACGCGACAAAAGCGACAAGAGACGACTTTGCCAAAAATGAACGAAGAGTAGGACTCAAGGTCCGAGTCGCCATGTGGATTGTATCTTTAGTAGGAGGGGCGTTGTAAACATATTGTAACATATACTGTAACACTCAATCTTGTAGAATATAGACAAGTAGATGGAGGCGCTGGGTCTATGGCATGATACCCAACTTTCAACCTTGCTCGAATCTTTTGACGTTCAGGTTGTATACACAATAATACAAGGCTATTCCTACACGGCTCTTATGCCCCAATCACCCTCGTCCCCGTCAAAGGTCCTCCCTTGACGAGACCCTGCATCACGACCCGGCTCACAAGGTCGCTCTGATGCTGCTCAATCATCTCCTTGAGCACGCTCCTCTCCAGCACGACCTTGCCAGTCTCCAGGAGGTCCTTAACGTCAACATCCTCAAGGTCCAGTGCTCGACCCTCCCAGGGGACCTGCTCCATAGCCTCAAAGAGGGCCTCGCGGCGGTTACCCGTCACAAAGAGAGTACGGCCGGTAGCCTTGCCGAGACCCAAGTTTCCCAGCATGCCCGTCATGTACTTCTTGAGATATGTCTCCTTCATGCCGTCCTTAAGGTACTTTCCAGCAACCAGCTCAAAGTCGGTCGGCAGAGCAAGATCCATACCATCCTCACACACAATCAAATCACCCTTTCGATAACGATAACTCAACGCAGTACGCCAAGCCTTGTCGTAAACCTTTCGGTTAAGACCAGTTCCAAAGTCGCGAGGCTTAGGTCCAAACGTCTTTCCACCACCTCGAAGAAGAGGACTCTGCTTGGAGCCGAGACGAGCACGGCCGGTTCCCTTTTGGGGTCTCATCTTGCGGTGCGAACCGTTGACTTCCCAGCGGTTCTTGCTCGAGGCGCTGCCTTGGCGGGTGTTGTCGCCCTCGTAGACGACGGCGAGGTGGAGGATGTCGCGGCGGAGGGGGAGGTAGAGGTGGTTTACGGACCATTGCTCGAGGGCTGTTGGTTCGAGGGAGGGGAAGCTGTGGATTGTGAGGGGGACGGTAGAGACTGGGTGTGTCAGTAGGTGTTAAATGGGCAGTAGGCGGGAGACTTACTGGGCTTCCATGACTCTAGAATGCCCTGAGGAGTATCAGCAGACTTGGGGACAGCAGGTGTATCGGTAGAAGACACCTCTGTAGCCATTGACCTTGTAAACGTCTTGCTAATCGCAGCCGGCTACAAGAACATTAGATCCATGCGAATACGTTGAAAAGACTCTTCCACTCACCCTAGCAGACACCCGCAGGGCGCTCATGGCCTCGGCCAGGCAACCAATTCCTTTGCCCGCCATCTTAACAGATTCCACGTATTATCCTTTCGTTCGTGGATTGGCGTCGGCGACTGATAGGCCTGAGGGTGAATGCCGATGTTGGTTCCGTTTCTCAAAAACCGTGATGCTCGAAAAGTGGTTCGGCATCTTCCGCCTCCGGTCCCCGACATTTTTTGTGGGGCTGAGCCCATTGCAAACCATCCCAAGCTTTTTCTCGATATTCGAGATATCCAACCGAGCACGACGACCTCGAATTAACCCCTTCCGCAACGACCTCAAACATGTCACGTTGTCAGGCCGTCGTAAGGCCGCTCGCGAGGCAGCTACGGCCACAATGCGTCGTCCGACCCTTCACGACCGCCCTCCCCCGCGCCGCCGAAGTCGAAACTTCCCAACCCGCGGAACCAAACCCTCTCGACCTAGATCCCAACACGGTCCTCCCCGAGTTTGAAGCGCAGGTGATCAAGGCTGGAAAGATGCCAATTGGCTCCCGTCGTCGTCGCGTCGCAATCCGCACAACCGGCGATCTCCCATTTGAGCACCTACCCTACCAGGCTTTCCAGGAAGCTCGCAAGATTCTGGCTGCGGATCGGGAGGAGAAGTTGGCCAAGATTACGAAGGAGGTTGAGAAGATTGCTTTCCTTGAGAAGAAGGATGCTAGTGAGGTTCAGGGTGGACAGAAGATGAAGGATGTCAAGCTGGCTAGTCTGAGGAGACATGTTGAGAAGCTCAAGATTCTCGCCGATGCCAATGATCCTATCGTCAAGAAGCGATTCGAGGACGGTCTGGGTATGTAATTGAGCCAATTGAGATACTGTTACAGTAACTAACAACTACAGGCGACATGAACAAGCCCATCTACCGCCACTACGCTGAAAAGCAGTGGCGCTCCTACGACCACCGTCTCATCACCCAGCGAATCAAGCAATTCAACATTGTGCCCGACGTCCTCCCCAAACTTGAGCCAACTGCCGATGTTCAGCTCTACTTCCGCAAGCTCAAGATCCCTCCTGGACAAATCGTCGACAGTCTCGTCAGCGAGAACGCCCCCAGGCTGCGCGTGCAAGTCTTTGACAAGGGCGAGCGTCTGGTTACCGTCGTCGTCGTAGACTCTGATGTTCCCGACCCGGAGAAGGATACCTTCTCCAAGCGCTGCCACTACCTGGCTGCCAACATTCCTCTCAGCCCCGCAGACACTTCTCTCCCCCTGAGCAGGATAAAGGCCGAAGATCAACTCGCCGTCCCCTGGCTTCCCGCCTTCTCCCAAAAGGGAGCTCCCTACCACCGTCTAGGCATCTACCTCCTCGAGCAAAAGCCCGGTGAGCGTCTCGACGTGTCCAAGCTAAAGAAGCTCTACTCCAAGCGCTCAGGCTTCTCCCTCAAGTCCCTCCGCGACAAGTTCAGCCTCACACCCTTCGGCTTCAACCTCTTCCGTACAGTCTGGGACGAAAACACCGCGTCGGTGATGAAGCGTCACAACATTGAGGGAGGCGACGTCGAGTTCCGACCTACACGTGTGCACAGCATGAAGCCACCCGTCAAGCCTCGTGGATGGGAGGCCAAGCGCCAGGGACCAAAGTACCGTCACCTTTGGAAGTATACCAAGAACATCAGGGGTATTTCCAACTCGAGGGGTTGGATCAAGAGGAGGTAGAGTGGGAGGGTTTATGTGTATCATATCATTGTACATTTAGATGGAGTCAATGTAGGACTACAAGACAAAAAAAAATATGCAACTCATGTGCTACGATGAATGGAATGTTGTTGATGAGAGTTGTGTTGTCTGTGAAATGACTGTGTATTCAATGCTGGTGATTGTTGCTCAACAAAGGAACAGTTACCAATATCAAAGACCCAAGATATATCATATTTAGAGTTTAATCCCAAGCACATCAACCAGTAACCATGTCTCAAATTCATTCCCTCCCCAATCAACCACTTTCAACCGCCAATCTTGTCGTTTCACCTCTCGGCCAGTTTCCCTTTTGATAGAACTCCTCCGTGGCAACCATCGCCACAACCTCCTCTCTCCAACTTGTCAACAACCCGGAAAGAAACTCCCGAAAGTAGTCGATCAATATCCTATTTCATCTTAAAACTCTGGGACCCTTTCGGTGCCCAACGCCAGGGTCCCAAGTTGTGGCAAAATAGGGGTTTGCCACCCACACATGGTAAACTCTAAAAGTTTGATAAATCCCATGTCCCCGGGATCTAGGTCTAGATTCTCAACTTCCTTCCTCACGTGGACATTATACTCTGCTCCTATTGTAGAAACTGGCAGTCCTTCTCGGCTTCAGTTATCCAGTGGCAAGTCGTGCTTGTCTCCGTGTTCAATACTGATGTCCATTACAGATTAGCTTCAGTGACAGTCGGACAGAATCCTCCAACGGTCTGATTCATGATATTATTACATAGTAAGGTTAGACCTATTCCAAAGTTGGAGCCTATTTCTTTTGTTGGATATTCAAGACTGTTTGTACAATCGCCACATGCTACACCTCTACCCTACGCCGATGAGTTTTGATTCCAGGGCAACATGTTCCTCTCAAGCCCCCTTTTCTCTCTTCAGTGTGGTACCGTACTTGGTTCCTTCTTCAAGTCACAGTCATGTCAAGAAATAAGTTCCAACGAATGAGGCCAGCTGGCCAGTGTCCTGTCAGATAACATGCCTACTCAAAAGAGTCCAACCCAGAAATTCGTTTAACCAAAGTCAAACATTCGTGAAAGCATCAAGTCATAACCCATCACAAACACGCCTTACCCCCTCTCAATCTCCATGCCCATCACTTCATACTCGTGCTTGGCCATCATATTCCAGCAAAGTCGCCAGGGGTATAAAACGCCTTGCAGCAGAAATTCCTGGGACAGAATTTCATTCAGAAACCTGTCCGTTACCCAACTCCTTTTTGACGTTATATTCCCCGTCTTGTCCTCCTCTTGTGCATTATCCTCTATAGTATCGTCGTTCGTGATCCGTCCAGAAGGATATGTGCCCGTCTCCTACTTCTGTTCTCATTGATCTGCCCTGGCATCAGGCGTTGCTGGGAAAATCAAAGAAACATGGACGCTCGAGTAGTGATCGACATATAAATTGAGTTCTGTGGGGTAAAATCAAGATAGTTATCTTGTTCCGCCTCAACTCCTGACTGCTGAACTCGAGCATCCTGAAGCAAGTGCAACGTCCTTCTCACATTATATCGTCGACTCGTTATCGTTAATGACCATCAATCCAACATATCGTCAGGCATGTGGTCATAGTTGATCTCTGATTCCGTCGATTTCGGTATAGTCGTCATGACTAGAGCACGGTTAGCATTGTCCTTCAAGTCTTGAAAAGGCATGACTCGCCACTTGAACTTCGACGACGGTGATTATGATGGCAGCAGTTGATACCAGTACAGTGCGCATGGCCTGTTTGATACTCGGCTGCTGTTCTTTGAACAAACTTCCTCGCCTCATTCTCGATCCACTGGTTGATGTTGGAGTCGTTGCAGCCGGCATGCTGCATAAGTTGGTTCTTCATCTTGCTCACTTCTCCAAGGAGGTCATTGTATTCCGTCTGGAGGGTCGAGTGTTGATGCTCCAGTCCATATCTCGTTTCCTCCAAGTTGTTCACCCACTCCTTTTTCTTCTGTCGGCACTTGGACGCTGCTATCCTGTTCCGCTTCAAAAACTTGCTCCTTTTTGACGACTCTCCGTCGTCAATATCTTCCTCCTCTTCATCTTCTTGGACAACTGATTCTTTCACAGCCGTCGGTCGGCGTGGCGGAGATGCAGCTGATGCTCGTCGACGGTGCGAGTTGGTGCTTCTTGTGCTCTTCCGAGCCTTGGTATTCTTTTCACTCGCTATCGAGTTGACAGATGGTATCGAAGACTTGCTCGAGGTACGTGATGTTTCGAAAACTGGTTCGCTGGATGTGGTTCCGGGCGATGACTGTGCCTCGGTCGGGGGTCTCGGGCTAACCGTCGAGGTCGTTGGTACCACGTTCGACAACTCAGGGGGGAAGAAGCCAACGGGATTGTTCAGGGCTGGATTCCACATGGCCGGATTCATCATGAATTGGGTATCCATGGGCCTAGATGGGTTTGGGATCGGGTCCTCGGTCGTGCACGCGTTGAGCATGGGGTCGATGTTCGTGTCGTCCGTGGCAGCCAACATGTAGTTGTTGCCAAACTGGTTGGACTCGTCTGCAAAGTTATTGCTGCTGTCCATGTTGAATGTCCTGGTACTCGTCCCTGAAAGGTCTGGTCGACGTACTGTTTCCTGGCGTGTAGCTCAGGCCCCAAGGGCCGGCCGAGGTTTGACTTCCGACCTTCAGAGTGCGCGAGACTATCGCGTCAGATCTCTTGAACAATGTCAAGTTGATGTTGTCTCAGATACCGATACAGTTCTCGATCGATCTTTGCGGTACTGGTTTGGGGGTCGGACACAAGAGGCGGAGGAGGGGTGCAGTGGGATTCGATAATGACTGGCAACCAACTTTGAAGGCTAGAATCCAGGAACGGGTGGCAAAGTTGGCAACCCAAAAAGGGGCGCCGTTGTCGATTTATTGCCCGAGATATTGGCCGAGTTTGGGTCCAGAACCCGTCGTTGAAAGACCAAGAGAAAATGGTGAAGAGGGAGGGTTGTGTCGCAACTTGGGAGGGTGGAGGAAGGCCACAGAAGCCAACCAGGCTGAACCAGGGCCAGCGCCAGCGGAGAAACCGATCCGGCTCAAGGAGACCACCTCCGATCACCGATGAAATAGTCGATTCCCAAGGCACAGGTACCTTGAATAGAGCAGTCAACTCTGTATTTCAGTTGGAGGCGAATTTGCCTCGGTTCGTACTTGTTGCTTCTGTTCGATTATTCGTCCGGGCCGTAGACATCCGCCACAAGCCAATCGTCAACAACTGAAGATCTATTGGAGAGATAGACTTGAAACGATGTGATTAACTGAAGCCACAGCTAAGCCACGATGTCCGAAAGAGTATCTATCCACGATTGACTGTTGCTTGGGAGAGGTAAGGTTGATATGATGGATCCACAAGCTTGACTGATGTAACAAGTTGACAGTTATATCATGTTCACGCCAGACGCGAGCATTAGTAACGGGTGGTTGCGTCACTCGGTCTCTAGTCTTGGAGATCGGTGGGCGGACTGTAAGGATGTACTGTATTGATTGATTCTTTACAGTGACAACCCGGGGTCGAGGGAGTAAAGGTAAGGGGGTGGCGGTCCAAGGTACAGCAGAACAGCAGAACAGCATGTACAGTCGGGTCAACCAGTGAGGTCTGTGAACGGGATATATCCGGGGGACTACCATTCGCAATTGACGGGGAGAGCTTCTGGAAATGAGCCAGGGTGTGGTGGATGTACTCTATAAACGACAGTGGGAGTTGACTGTGGAACGTTGCAAGTGACTTTGAAGGCCGGATGCCCCGCTCTGTTGACTTCTTTGTCGACGAATGGCAAGCAGAGCGCAACAAATACGGCGAGGAACAAGCCGTCGTGTGATACGCCAGGTAGACTTGGCTCTGGAGATGTCAGCTTTGAGAGTGGCGGTACGCTAATGGAATGTCATCCCGTCTGTGTCCGCAGAGGAGAAGTGGAAACCGAGATGATGGTCTATCTAGATGGCGAGCCTGGCGCTCATGACGGAAAGGCGTAGACGCTAAAGCTGTGCCGGCGGAATAAGAGACAGCCGCAGCTAAACGGTCATGCTCAAGGCAGTTCATCTCTAGCGGTATCTTCATCAAGGATGTACTGCGTCTGCATTTCTTCCAGCCAGTAACTCAGAACGGATCTCCTCCGTGGAGGTGTCGGTTCCTGGAGGCCAACCAATGGCTGGCCTAGACCCAAAGCCATGTACTCCGCAACCTTGGACAGTGCGGGAGAGACTGGGCTCTCGAGACTCGCCGCCCATACGCGGCTCAGAGCTGAGGGTGTGGTTACATCCTCGGGATACGGCCCTTCAGCTGTGGCGTTCAACATCTTTCGGCTCCGTCTCAAACGGCGCTCGCTTCGGGTCAAGATGTCCTCCTGTCCAGCGTCCCGGATGGTTGACGATGAGGAGCGCATGTTCCCAGACAAGGAGGTCCTGAGTAACTTGGATAGTGTGTTTTTGACTTGTACTGAAATTCTTCCATCCAGGCACAAACTCGAATCAACTGAGGGGTCGAGTCATCAAGGCGATCAAGCGCATTCAGGGTCCTTTGCGGCGCAGTTTCATGTCTCTTGGACGCCGTCGCCAAGCATTCCACAGTATGCACAATGATGTGGCTCTCCAGAAAAAAAAAGTCGACAGCTGCGATAAATCTTTGTGATCTGAGAGGTGGGTTTCCGAAAAGAAATCTGCCTGCCGTCATACCCATGAGCAATTCTCCTGGTCTTGTGTTACCGCAGTGCGATACTTTTCTCGTCGACTGAGAAATAAAAGCGGTCGATCTTCAATTGGCAGGTTTCCAACAGACGCAACGAGTAACGATCGTCTGGGGCGGCCTTTTCTTTAGACTGACCACTGAACTGCGAGGGGGTCATCAGATGCTTCTCAGTCAGATGCAAAAAGCCGTTTTCAGGGTCCATCCAACTCCCTCCTAGGGTAGTGGCACCCTTGAGTGAGCCGGGTTTTGCTGTTAAAACGGTCCCTGTACCGTTTCTCTTCTGTGGCTAATGGAACCAGGGGCAATCGCAGAGCCACCTGTTCGCGGACACTTTTGTAAACACACGCCTCTTGTTACATCGTCGTAAATGCTCCATCTCTTCAAGAAAGAAATTTTGAATTGTTTGCCGTGGAAATGGTTTGGTTGATCACCCTCAATCAGGCTCCGGAGGTTTTGATCCGGAGTGTTTGCTCCGGGGTGCTCTCTGCAAGCGGTGCGGGGTCCAGTTGAGGAGACGCCAGGAAGGCAATGCTGGAAAGACACAATGGAAAGGTCTGCAAAGAAAACAGGGAAAACAGGAAAAACAGGTTATCGAGCGGCTGACATGGCTTGGCTAGCGGGATTATCGGGGAATTGGTTCGAGCCGGCCTTCGGGGGAGACGGTCGGCGCTCCGGGGAGATTCCTGCGTTGTTGGTGGTTTTGATGTGCTCGCTTTTCATGCCGCAACAGGCAAGTACCAGGTCATCCCATGGCAGGTTAATATTTGCGAGATTCGCCAGATCTAGAGGCCGATGTTTGATGCTTGAAGATCAGGTGTTTGATCATGGGAGCTGTCAGTCTGCCTTGGTGCAGCAGGTGCTTGAAGGTTGCTTCTTCACGTGCATGATCACCTGACAACATTCACCTTCAGGCAGTCACGCCACGTGACCTCGCGACATCCTCAAACGCGCTCTGCCCCTCCCACGGTTATCGCCAACAGCCTCACCACTTTCCTTGACGTCCGCGCACTTGATCGTCCACGGCTCTCCTCTTCTTCTCGACCAAACGTGTAGAGCCACTCTCTCTGACTCTTCACACACTCTTGTTACTTTTCTCTCCATATCCATTCTTCGCAGGCGAAAACCAAACGCAAACATGGCTGAGCAAATGTCCACCCCGCGCATCACTGCACCATACCTCGACAACTTTGTCGGTCGAGTTATCATGCTCGTTGGCAAGGTCACGCAACTCCGGGGTGACCAAGCGACTCTGGACTCGGATGGCACAGTCACTGTGTTGCTGAACAGGGTACGTTGAGCAATCTTTTATCAGCCTCCCAATAGCAATGTAACCTTGACATGGAAACCTAACAAACACTCCAGGATGCGCATCTCGCCAATGGAAATTCTGTCCAGGTCATTGGAAAGGTCAACCCGGACCTGACGATCAAGGTTTTGACGTCCCGGGATCTTGGGAACAGTGTGGGTGAGTACCATCATCTGTCGTCACCATGACCGTTGCGCGCTTCTCAGCTGCGCTTAATGCACATGTCTACCTCGACGCCTTCCTTATTTGACATTAGATATGTGTGAAGGTTCTTGTAGCTAACTGACATAGACTTTGGGCTCTATTCCTCCGTCGTCGAGGCTACACATCGACACTCTTCCATCTTTGTTGGGAATTGACTTGGGCAACCAGATCATGGCCCTCCCCAGTCACAGGCTTACACCCCCCGTGTGGCCATGGTCTGGACCTCTCCTGAAGAGTCGCGGACTCTCTCTTCCCCCTCCCACCAACGACAAGCTTCTTACGATGAACGAAACGGAAATTCAAACACCATTTCCCCCGGATTCCCCTCAACCTCCACTATCAGATCCTCTAGACCTGCCCGCGAGGCGTATGCCGCTGCCCAGAGATTGCAGCGGACTACGCATGGATACAGCAGACCATCCACTTCAATGTCCTTTACAACTTCGAGCTCCGACAGAATTCTTGGCCGCAGCTTTGAATCTCGATCTCCTAGCCCCTCTCCATCATACATATCTCGGACTCCAACTCCAACGCCACCACAACCCCTCTTGCCCTCCCTATCCTCGCTGCCCTCCCCTCCAGAAGATGACGGCTATCCATCGTATTCGACAGACGGATCCCAAACACACGCTTTTACTACGCAGTCGAATCAGAGCCAACAAACCTCACAACAAAGTTACCAGCAAACCTCGCAGCAAAGCTCTCAATCTATACCCTCCGCTCAGCCCTACACCCCCGTGGCTCCTCTCTCCCCTCAGTCAATGTCATCTCCAAGCCTCCTCCCCTCTCCGCCCATGACACAGCCACGAGACGACCCCTTCCGGACCTCTTACCCGGCGCCAGTCCCCGCAATTCCTCTCCTCTCCCCGCGACGCCACCCCCGTCCGGCTGCCCACCGGTTCCCCGCCGGCCCCTCGACAACAACTCCGAATCTCGACGACCCAGACTCTGCACTGCTCGATTCCGTCGTCGAAGGAATCGGGCGAATTCATGTGACAATGGGCAGAGACGATGCAGGGAGGTGGCGAATTAAGAGACCGCCTGACATGGGATCATAGCATGCTCCTCGTCTCAGTCCTATTTGCCACCTTATGTACTGGGGATCCGGAAGATTTTATCAGTAGACATGACACAGTATGCACTGTCCTCTCATGCCCCTCGAATTTGACAGGACCCCGCGTCGAGGCAAAAAACGATACTAGGAGGGATCGACGCTGGAAAACCAATCATTGCCGGTCATGCGCACTCGAGAATTAAGGGTCCAGCATGGAATCAGCAAATGGGTTATCAAAGTCGATTTTTTGGCATGGCATTTGGGACCGGGAATTGCAGAAAAGGGATAGAGATTTCAAATACCCCAAAAAGGACCTGTCACAAAGACGTCCCTTCATGTACATACTGTGAGCATCAGCAGGTTCTAGGCAACCATTGCAGACCTTGCATTGATGATGAATGAAAAAAGATTATCAATTTGCCCGATGGCGATACTTGGTCCCAAGTCTTGATATCCATACACCTCGCCACCTCCTGACCTTGATGCTCTAGACTAATGTGAATAATCAAAATGTGCCTGCTATAGCCGTCGCCACCAGGGGCTCATGACCAACTCAATGGATCTAGACCCTTCCTGCGCCTTAAACTCCCTCCAATAAGATATCTCCCTCGATTGGCTGCCTCCCGTCGTGCGTCAAACGTTGCCCCTGTTCCTCCTCGAGATGCAATAATTCCTGTGCCGCCATCCAAATCTCAACGGCACTCTGGTTGATATCCTTTGCCGCTCTGTTAGAAGCGTTCTGGGCCCGTCTAGCTTCAGATACCGGAGGACTGTCCGGAGCACCATCCGTCTTTCCCGGACCATGAAGACACTTGCGAATTCGGGCCGTGACAACACCAGCATCCTCTGTTCTCCTAGAACCGTCGCTCTCGTACCTTGCAGTGCTTCTTCCCAATATTGTCTGTCCCTCTCTTGATTCATCCTCGTGGCCCGTGTCTAATTCGTCGTCGCTCAAGTCGTGTGGCTCTACTGCCGTTGCCGCCTCTCGAATACCCCTGAGTCGTGATGTGAACCGTTCAAACACCTTGATTCTTCGTTCTGCAGCTTCTGCCCTCTCCTTCCACATCTGTGCCTCCCGTTTTGCTTCTCTTAGTTGTTGACTCAGTGTTCCCACGTCAGCATCTTCCTGTACCTCAAGTTGCCTTCTTAGATGAAGGGTCTCTTCTGTCTTCTGGTGAAGCTGACGTTGAAGTGTCCGGATCTGTGCAAGTAGAGTGGTTGCACTGCCGGGTCGTGAAATGAGGGTTGAACTGTCATGGGTGCTCCTAGAGGTGGATTGACCATCTTGGAGGTTAGAAGAAGATGATGAAGGCCGGACTAGATTGAGATGGTGGGCAATAGGGGGTTGTTCGGGGTGAGGGATCATGGTCCCTAAACTCGGTGGGTTCTGCAAGGAAACCTCAGGTGCATTGTCTCCTGGCACAGGCTTCCTGGGCGGAATCGTCCGACGATTCGCCAACATTGCAGGCTGTTCAGCCTGTTGAAGCTGGGCTGCTCTGAGAGCCGCCTTTTCACCAATGGAGGCTCTTAACTCGTAGTCACGAATGCTGGGGCTTTCTGACGGGTATTGAGAGTGTGTTGGTGTCGAGATATTGGGCAGGCTGTGTCGTCCCAATGTCGACCCAGAGCTTGAATGACGCATGCCCTTGGCAGGAGATGATTGTGAGAAGCGAGGTATGAAGCTGTGTGCCATGCTTTCAGACTTTGTTCTCGGCGGCGATGAATCAGTAGAGCATGTGCCACTTTCAAACCTAGCAGCCATGGCTTTGACGCCTCGTGGTTTGTTTGCTGCGTCAGATGCACACCGTCGTAGCGATGCCAGAGGTTGTCTCTTGGGGATAAGAGAGACCCATGAGGGAGAGTCCGGCAGAGGTATTTCCTCTGGCGGTTTGCCAAAATATCCCGTCTCTTGGTGCTGAACATCTCTAACACCCTCGTCCAGCTCGCCAGGGTGCTGAGTCTGGGTAGAAACACTTGATTCGTGAATCTTGGGTAATCCTCCTCTCGGTGTTCCTGGACAGGCACTCTAGGCCGCTCTAAGAACCTCGGGAGAAGGCACGCCGTGACGCGAAACATTCTCCTCTGTTAGAGTGAGAGGAACTTGCATCGGCGAGTAAAACTCTCCCGGTGTTGGTACAAGGGAAGTGTGGTCCGCAGATATCTTGTTGTCCCGTTGTGTAACCACATTTGAAGCAAAGAAAGTGTTCTCACCATTCTGAATGGGCTCTTCCGTGACGTCCGGGAATCCTTGGCTCCCAGTGCGGTGGCAAGCAACAGCGTTTCTTTGGTGCTCTGCTGCATCCAATGCCTCCAACTGCTTCATCTCCTCGGCATGAGCCTTAATCGCTGCCTCCAGGGCCTCTTGTTCTGATGAGAACTCAAGATGAATAGATTGAGAGTCGCGAAAGTCTGTCGCTGTTGATGATTCGGTAGTTGTCTCTGGCCACTCGACCGCAATTGGTTGGTGGCCAGGCTTCTTTCGATGTTGATCCTTTGTCGGGTTCTTCTTACGTCGTATCGCATTCTTTCGCTCAATGGGGATATCCTTGGGTGCCTTGGGGGCCTTGGGTTTGGAGGCAGCCGTTGTATCTGGTCTTTGCTTCGATTGCAGGCGAGAAGGCAAGCTAGATCTTCTAGAGAAGCCCACCAGTGTCGGCTCCTCCATCTTACCGCTTAGAACATCTGCTAGGGTCTCTCTAGTCTGTCTAGATCTAGTAGAGTCGACTCTTTGCACAATTGGTGGCATGGATTCGGGTCTCGGCGAGGCGTTGACATGCCCAGGTCGGCGGCATGGCGTGCCATTCTTCCCTTGACCAGGGACAGGGCGACTGGTCAAGCTCTGTGCATCTCGAGAACTGCCATCATCTGGGCTAGTCTCTTCGACAGTTGGACTAAGAATACCCACGCTAGATCGCGTAACAAGTCTCGTTGATCTTGGACTGCTGTGGCTCCTTGACCGTTGCCGTGATACTCCAGGCGTCGGCGTTGCCAAGCCTGGACTTCCCTCTCGAGGTATCTCTTCGTGTCCGCCACTCCAGGTCTGGTCCCAGCCTCGAGGTTTGGTGAGGACGAAGTTGGACTGAGATGATGGCAAAGGTTCATGTTGTCGGCCAGGATTGGGCAACTCTTCTTGTCGATGAACGTCCAGAGACTTCATCTGCCGCACCACATCCCGCCAGTTGGAGATGAGCATCTCTGCAATGGTATTTGCAATGTGGATCTTGTCAACCGTGGGAGGGCGTGAGACCTTGGTCTCAGATGCCCTTCCCCTGTGACGATCTTTGTGCAGTTTGGGTGATCTCAGGGGGAGCACCAAAAGTCCTGTTTTCGGTGTGGCCAGCTTCATGGTGTAGTGTTCCAACATGTCTCCCAATAGCAGCGGCCCAAAGACGATACCAAGCGCATTGTATCCCATCAGATCTGTAGTCGGTAGCGGGCGTCCTGATTCATCTTCCCTTGGTGTAGTCTCGGCATGTCGTCCAATCAAGCTGAGCAACCCAAATACGGCGCAGATGAGCTCTCTTCGAAACTGTGACTCGACCGTTGCGACGGCCAGTGCAATGAGCCGTGCCCGTACCCTGGACTGTTTCGTGCGAGTGAGTTCGGGATGTCCTTGAAGTTGAGAATTGATGGCAACAAAGGCATCAAAGAGGCACAGGGACCCAAGTATACCGCCAGGTATTACCGAGAGAAGACGTTTAAATGTTGAAGCCACATCGTTGACCGAGGCATGAACATGTGTTGGTAGGGTTGGGCATCGAACAGTACCAGTGATCCCAACATTGCCATGTTCTATGCAACAATAATAGTCGTATAGGGTGTT
The DNA here is from genome assembly GCA_003946985.1 of Fusarium duplospermum. Taxonomy (NCBI): domain Eukaryota; kingdom Fungi; phylum Ascomycota; class Sordariomycetes; order Hypocreales; family Nectriaceae; genus Fusarium; species Fusarium duplospermum. The sequence continues at coordinate 125,375 of NKCI01000032.1, read as the reverse complement.
GACAACTCTAATAGAGCCTGGGATGCGAAAGATGCCTCGAGTCGGAACATTTTGGGAGAGATAGTGCGCAGTAGCACGGATGCTGGTCGGTAGGATAAGAGCAGACGGGGCGTACTCAGACGGGAGATAAAGCGTGCTCTTGCCGCAAATTCGCACCATTGTCTGGAGATCAAGCCTCTTTGGGGATTCGTTACGGTGCAGCAGACTATGGGCAAAATCCGAGACGCTTCGCTTGTGACGGGGAAGTTGATGGGTCGGTGACTTCATCGACGTAGGCTGACTAGAGACGGACCGTAGGATGCGACGAAGCCATGACGGTTTGCGAGGGCTTGGAGGCTGATTTGTCTGGATGATTGTCAGTGTTGGGTAGTAACCAGGGGATCAAGACCTACAGAATTCCGAAAGTCAAAGTCCTCAATGACCAAGATCCTCACACCGTGCTATGGTGGTCAGGCAAGTAACTTAGGTAGTCCCATAGAGAAGCTCCTTACCTTGGTTGCGAGGCGATTGTACTCTTGGACAAACGATGCGCGATCTTCCCACTCGTCTGTATCACTCATGATACCATGATCGCCACTACTCGTCGTCCAAGTCCTGCTGGTATGCAATGTTGGTCCTCGATCCGCCCGAGATATAGGATTTTGAAGAGACCGAGTGCTCCTTGTCGGCATCAATAGACTCCGGGGAGCATCTGGAGGAGAGTCACGACCCAGAGAACCTGGGGGAGAAGGTTGATCCATGGATGGCCAAGATAAGGGAATCCAACACAAGTAATATGCGGCTAAAGCTGAAGATTGGGCGTAGCTGTATTAAGATATCGCGTCTCGATGCGCGCAGAGAAACAGGGACAGGGACAGGTCAGTTTGGTGTTGAGGGACGAAAGAGGCAGGCTCATGTGTCACAGCGGCGATGCGGAGCTCGAAGTAATGGCAGCTTCATTGCGAATAGAATTGGGAAGGTGCCGACAAATAGCGAAAGAACAATAGCTTCAAAAAATGGTTGCAGCTGCTGCCAGTGGCTTGACAGTCTATTGCTAGCAGTTGCGAGCAGTGAAGAGAAAAAAAAAAGGGCAGACGACGTCAGCGATCAAAAACCAAGAAATACCAGTAGACGACGATGGGGGATTGGAGGGGAGCACAAGGCGAAAAAGACGAGCCAAAGATGATGGGCCGCAGGCGAGATACAAGACACTGACTGACTGACTGACGTGCACGAACGGTTGCGAGTTGATGATGATCTTGGCTTCTCTTGATGGCTTCTGGAAGCTCAGAAATCAGTCATGACGACGAGGTTAGGTTCGAGATATAAAAAGAAGACGAAACGCGACCCGACGGCAGCGTCCTGTCGTCAAAATGCAGCCACCCGAAGACAGATCTATCGACGGCCCGTTAGGTACCGTCCGCTCCTCCAGCTCACGCCCACCTGACCACCTCAGCACAGGCACTGTACCCCTCAGATGGCATCCCTCCATCCCTCCATCATGAGGCCCGAACAAAGCCAAGGTTCCATTACTGCGGCACACTTGAGCTCACATGAACCGAACCTAACCTCTCGGCCTCGTCGTGGCACGTGCATCGCATCGCATCGCATCGCATCAGGCCGTATCGTGGTCGCCTGCAAGTCTAGAGGTAAGGTAGATAAGTAGTCAAAGAAATCCATATCCACCATGCAGCACCATCCATCCATGGTATTCATTCATTCCATCCACATTGTTCCCCTTGCGCCGTTATATGCTTCCCCATCCCGACTTCAGTGTCGCTCATCAAACAGGCGTCTCCCAGTCGTGGATAACATGCAGTCGTTGGCTTCATCGTCATCGTCGTCTTCAGCAAAGACATCCATGTCATGCAAGTCGTCAAATCAGAGCCAGTTGGTCGTGTCCTCCACCCCGTGCAGCAGCACATACTTGAGAATATCCGACAGAGAGATGATGCCCTTGAGCTTGTTGTCGTCGTCCACCACGATCAGACGGTGCACTCTGCTCTTGCGGATAGTATCAAAGATCGAGTCTAGCCGGTCCAGCTCGCTACACGTGTAGATGCCAGGGCTGTCGTCCGACCTCTTACATAGCGCCTCGCCCACTGAGCCGTCCAGGTCGTCATAGTTACCGCTCTTGACGCAGGGGATGACATCAACCGCTTCGAACACGTTGAGCACCCGGTTTTCCGCATCAACAATAGGAATACAGCTGATGTTGCGGTCGACCATGAGGTGGACAACTTGGAGCACGGAACTGCTCATGCGGGCAGTGACAATGCCGCTTCCATAGGTACCCAGACCGATATCGCGAACCGTCTTCTTCAACAAGACCGTGTTGTGCTCGTTATTGACGGCAATAAACTTGAGGATTCGGTACTGCGTAATGACCGAGACAACCATCTCCTTACCCGTCTCGCTGTCGACGTCTATGAGGGGAATACGCCGGGCGCGCGTCTTGAGCATGCGACGACATGCTTCGAACAGTGGTTTCGAAGGATGGACCGATACGGTCTCGATAGGGATTGCGCCGATGGCCTTTTCAATATCTACTCTTATTTTAGCGACCCATACATATCTGAGGCCCGCGATGTGGACGGGCGAGTTCGGACCGACCTCGCAGACTGCTCAGGCGGAACTGATCAAGCTTGCTAATCTCGTCGGGAAACTGGCAGTAATATTGAATCAGATTGATAAAGTCGGTGCTCGTCAGGATACCGGCGAAACGAGAGATCTTGGAGTCCCATAAGGGAGCTGATACAATAGCTGTTGTCCTGTTCAGCATGAACACGCGCGTTGGGTATCGGGCGACGCACAGTTCTGGGTCAAGATGCCGATGCTCTTCTTGATGAGCAGGTCCGTATCGAGGACGATGAGACGGAACGAGAGGGGCAAGACATCGTAGCTAGTTCGGACTTTGAGGAAATCACGAATGGCATTCTATCAAAATATCAGTCTCCTGGCCTGTGAGGACGAAGGAGGCTCCGGCGAAAGCCCCGCGGTGGGTGATGCCACCCGGAGAGCGCAGCGCAACGGGCAGACGGAAAAAGACTTGGCTCAGGTACACGAGACAGCCTCCCTTGGAAGGGCACGAGGAGAAATACGGGCACATACCAGACCCTGCAACTGGTCTCTGTCCAGCGGACTCGGGGGCTTGGGCTCGGTGGGCGCCATTGCGCTCCGGTTGGAAGTCCTTGGTCGGAGGTAGGATGACGGAGCGACAAACTGAGGGACGAGGCCATGGCCAACGGTGGTGGTGGAGGTGGAGGTGGATGTTTCTGTGGAGGGGCCAGTCCGCGTCCGCCCGGGAGCTGTTGGAGTCACAGCGGCAGCGACAGCGACAGCGACGGGGGGTTCTGTAGCGCCTGTGCCTGTCGTGTCTGTCGCTGCAGCACCATCATTGGGGCCGGCGCGGGGCACCTCATCGTCACCCTCTCCGTCGCCGTCGGCTTCGGCCTCATCGGCCGTGGGTTCGATGATTTGAGGCTCGGGCGGAGGCTGCTGAGGCTGAGTCTCGATTTGGTCTTTGATCCACGACTGCACATGAGCCTTGGCCGGGTCGTCTTCTACCGCGTCGACTTGGACCTGAACTTGGTGCGTTTGGGCATCGTTCAATTTGTCGCCTCCCTCGAGGGATTCATGCCCGCGCGCGGGTTCGGTTTCTGGATTTCCCTCCATTCCAAGCAGAGCCCCTGTTTCCTGGTGTTGCACAACGTCGCCGCAGTAGACCGTCGGCGTCGCGCACCGTTGTCTCTGTGGTGGTCAATTCGGAGGTGATGTCAAGGGGGAGATTGATGGGTTCCGGTCAAGGGCCAAAGACGTGCGCTAAGTTGCGACGCATCACCGCCTCAAGTGAGGTTGAGAAGGAAGAGTGAGGTGATGTGATGTAGTCAAGTTTGTGCCACCACGGCTAGAGATGGGAAGGGGGGTCGTAAGTGCAAGTTGCCTACAGAACTTCCATATTATTAAGAAGTTGGGTTAGAAAGTCTGTCTAACAGGAACTGGGAACATGGAGGGGATAAGTACGAGGGCAAAGCCCAACCCAAACCAAACGTAACGGCTGGCCTCTGACGTCTCCCTCCGATCAACCTATCGACGCTGCCATACACTCTTATTAGCAATCGCAATCGCTCCGGGACTCGGGTCGGCCTCACTCATGATTTCTGATAAGAGAACCACCTCGACTCGACAGACAATTCGCCCAACAAAGGTGCATTCTACGGCCAAGCAGACCCCGGCATCCACATGCTAGTTAACTGCGCTGCGGATACTGTACGGACAGACGAGGGCGTCATGGAGGGATCGACGATGAGCTCTTGCGTCTTGGCATGCCCTTGGTGCTTTAATCGTCCTTTTCCCGCTCATTTCTCCGTCCAGGGATTGGTCAACTTCGATTCCGGCTCGCACGACTTGGTCTGTTTGAAGGCGTCTGCAGACGGTTCTTCTCAACCGTCGGTTCCATTATCGTCCGTCATGGCTCGAGTGAGTTTATTTTATCATTTATTACCATGACACCAAAATCCCGCAACCTCTCTCTCTCATTCGACTCGGGGAGTCGGTCTAGGAGCTCTACCAAGGAGGGATCGCCAAGTTTGACGCCTCATGTCTGACATTGCAGCCTTTCTGGAGTCGTGTTTTGTTGGTTGCTCTCCGAATTCTCCCTCTTGGCGAATTGGACAACAGGCAAAAGTCTTAAATGCCATTCCAAGGGTGACATTGGGGCTGCCACGTTTTTGAACCGGTTAGGTTGGGTTGTGGATGGGTGACGGCTAGCTCAACATTGGTGTTTGACATTGTCTGGCCGAGCAATTATCCTGTCTTGACGCCCAATCTCATCTTCATACTCCCTGAGAATCCGAGATAGGCGAGTCAGTCATGACATCGACCGAGTCCAGCACCACTACCCACCATCACGAGCTGTCAACGTGTTGGTGCAGGGTAGATCGGCAGCTCCTGCAGCTGCGGTTCAGTTGAATGCGGTGCAGGGGATTCATCACAACATCACATCCAAAAGCAATATTGGGGGACCTCATTACCACCATGACAAATCGACGAGTTGACCAGGTTCGTAATAACTAAGCAGTCAGGATGTGCTGGGACATCATTACAGTACCATGTATGCTCAGCTGTGAGTAGATATGGCGTCCATGTATTTGTTTGTTTGGGTTGTGATACCTCACACTATTAGCCGCACTATTCTTGAGGCAGCATTACTCGAGCCAACTCAACTTCAAACCCCTCTGCCGCCAGTTGATCATGTTGGTTGGCCTCGAAAGCATCCCAAGCAAGATTCCTATTCGTGGAGGTAACAGAGATCTTGGCAAGTGTTGTAAGCCGCTTGAAGTATCGATAACGACGATCCACCCAGGATACTTCGTACAGGTGTTCAACATGGACCGCTCGCTCTCTGCATGCGAATATCCTCGCTTACTCCAAGAAACTTGAAAAATGAGGCGTTGGAATGACAGAGATTGGGTCAGAGGGGGATTCCAGGATGGCCCCAGCTCCTTGGACGACTCCACACAAGCACCGTCCGTCCGACAGGTACCTGCAACCGCACAGCAGCACAGTGCTTCCTTAGGTACCATCTCGACAGCAACCTGTGTCCCCTGCTCGGCGGTCCACTGCGGCGGCCATCTCCAGGGCACTAGAGACGCAAAACAACAGCGCACGTCTACCGCCACAGCGTCCCTGCGGTGGACCCTCCATCTTGAATGACCTTCTAGTGAGGTCACTGCAACGACCTCGGAAATCCCTGCAGTTACTTGATGGGGCACGCGCCGGGACAGCTCAAGCTTGTACCCACCAAGTAGCACTCTTCGGGTTCTCGTACCTGCCTGACCGTGCGTTGGACTTTCAGGGTACCTTCCTGGGTCTTTACTTGCCTCACCTGCCCAAACAGCTTGCTTCCACTTGGGCCTGGAGCTCTCTTAGCAGGTCCTGCCCGGCCAGTCGCCTGTCCATCCTGTCCGCTGTCCCCAGTGCCTGCCCGCCTTGCTTCTTCCTGGCGCGCGTCTCTTGATTCTCCATTCTTTCCCTCGCCAACCAACTGCAAGGCCCGGATCAACTCCCCTCGAATTCATCTCTCACTTCTGTGTCCGCCATCCAAATTTCCCTCCTCCATCCCGCGCTCGGCCTCCCTTGACTCTTGTCGTCGCGCCGTTAATTGGCCTCGACCGTCCCTCGCGCCTTTGACTCCTCCGCCTCTTCGACTTTGGGCATCCTGCCTCTAGATCCTACTTCGAATCGCCAACCGAGCCCCCCGATCGTCGTAATTCGAATCCCGTCTGTGTCCGCGTTGCTGTGACGTTATTTCCGACGGTGGCATCCAGCTTCGTCAACAACTGCATCATCAGCGATTCTCCATAGCTCTTTGACAGCTACCACGCCGTTGCCCTTACCGACATCGAGACCTACCGAGTGACGATAGAGGCTTTGTGCCCTTTGTTGAGGCCATGGGTATCTGCAGCTCGTCTTGCTGCGGAGGTATGCTACATCAAGTCCCATGACGATGCCTGTCTGACAGCTGCCTAGGACGGTCCCGCGATGGCCTTTACGAACCCGTCCTTGCCGACAGTGAGCGGGAGGCTGTGGCCGACCTGCTTCAGTACCTCGAAAACGTACATACCCACCTGTCATTCTACCGATGTCATACTGACTCGATGCCAGCGCGGCGAGACCGACTTCTTCTCCGGCGAACCCCTTCGTGCCTTGAGCACCTTGGTCTTTTCCGAAAACATCGACCTTCAACGTAGTGCCAGCTTGACATTCGCCGAGATCACCGAACGAGGTATGTGGATAGCGTCGAGACTGACCGCTCGACCTTGCTACGTGCAGTATACTGATGAGGTTTCAGATGTCCGTGAGGTTGACCGTGATACCCTCGAACCAATTCTCTTCCTCCTCCAGAGCCCCGATATCGAAGTTCAACGAGCAGCCAGCGCCGCCCTAGGGAACCTGGCCGTAGACAGTAGGTTTCTAAGCTGACCGATCTTTCAGCAACTGACATGTGCTGTAGCCGAGAACAAGGTTCTCATTGTACAACGCGGTGGTTTGACCCCTTTGATTCGCCAAATGATGTCTCCCAATGTCGAGGTCCAGTGCAATGCTGTGGGATGTATCACGAATCTGGCTACCCACGAGGAGAACAAGGCCAAGATTGCCCGCTCCGGTGCTCTGGGTCCTTTGACGAGGTTGGCCAAGTCCCGAGATATGCGAGTTCAGCGGAACGCGACAGGCGCTCTCCTCAACATGACACATTCGGGTATGTTGTAATGCCTGAGTGAAGGGGCGTTGCTAACGAACGTAGACGAGAACCGACAACAGTTGGTCAACGCTGGAGCTATTCCAGTGCTGGTTCAGCTTCTCTCCTCGCCCGACGTTGACGTCCAGTACTACTGTACCACAGCTCTCAGCAACATCGCTGTCGACGCAAGCAACCGACGGAAGCTGGCACAGACTGAGCCCAAGCTGGTTCAGTCATTGGTCAACCTCATGGACTCGACATCCCCCAAAGTCCAGTGCCAGGCCGCCCTTGCTCTTCGAAACCTTGCCTCGGACGAAAAGTACCAGCTTGATATTGTCCGAGCCAACGGACTGCACCCTCTTCTCCGCCTCCTACAGTCTTCTTACCTGCCGCTCATTCTCTCCGCTGTCGCCTGTATACGAAATATCTCGATCCACCCTATGAACGAGTCTCCTATTATCGAAACCAACTTCCTCAAGCCCCTCGTCGATCTTCTGGGATCAACCGACAATGAAGAAATTCAGTGCCACGCCATCTCGACTCTCCGAAACTTGGCTGCTAGCTCTGATCGCAACAAGGCTCTTGTTCTGGATGCTGGAGCTGTGCAAAAGTGCAAACAGCTCGTTCTGGATGTCCCAGTTACTGTTCAGTCTGAGATGACGGCTGCTATTGCAGTCCTTGCCCTTAGTGATGACCTTAAGTCTCATCTGCTGAACCTGGGAGTGTGTGCTGTTCTGATCCCGCTGACGCACTCGCCGAGCATCGAGGTTCAAGGCAACAGTGCTGCCGCTCTAGGCAACCTCTCCTCTAAAGGTCAGTGACCACATGCCATATTTTTTACGATGACTAACAATAGTAGTTGGTGATTACTCCATCTTTGTGCAGAACTGGACGGAGCCCCAGGGCGGAATTCACGGATACCTATGCCGGTTCCTTCAGTCCGGTGACGCGACTTTCCAGCACATTGCTGTCTGGACTCTGCTCCAGCTTTTCGAATCTGAGGACAAGACTTTGATTGGGCTCATCGGTAAGGCCGAGGATATCATCGAGCACATTCGAAACATTGCAAACCGTCAGATCGAGCCCAGCGAGGAATTCGAGGATGAGGATGAGGGCGAAGTCGTCAACCTGGCCCAGCGCTGCCTGGAACTTCTGGGACAGAGCATGTCCAAGGCCCATATCGAAGGTTGATGTGTAACCAGTGGAGGTAGATGTTTCTTTTCTCATGTCAAAAGCGAAAGCGTTTACGGAAGGTTCAGCAAGGCACGGCGGGACGGAACGGTGTACGGCGTCTTGTACCTTTAAGAATGATGTTTGGTTCTCGGGGGCGGATCGTTTCTTTATAGGGTTGGCATGACCCATTCCGGGCTTGTTTTATCAGTCTGTTTCTTTACCACATCCACCACGGTGTTTGACGGACAAGATGTAGGGAAGGGAAGTGGGAGGGTGATGGGCAGAAGCAGGATGGCCGGGCTTTTATTCTCTTTGTACTTTTGACGACGCGTATGTGGCGGATATGGATCCGCAAGATCAGTGATTGGGGTGGAAGACGAAGTGGAAGCGAGAGATGGGAGAGCAGTTGTAATTAGACAGGGAGACAAGTTTCTATACCCAGATAAGAAGATGACTTGCATTATTATACATGGACTCTAGATGATAGGGAGATGATGAGAAGTAGCTTGGTGTTTAGTCTAATTCTGGAGGGGTTTCAAGACCATTCTTGATCCATTTCCGCTCGTTCCATGGTAGAACCTTGGCAATGGTAGTGCCAGCGACGAGAGCTAGGGGCAAGGGGCCGAAATGCCTCGAGTCTCGAGAAGCAGGGAGGTTATCTCCTGTGATCCAGCAGTGGCCTTCAGGGACCTGGAAAAGTTAGTTGTGAAGTGGCTTAAAAGAAAAGTTGAAAGTACCTGGATCATCAACTCTTCACCTGGATCTCCCGGTGTTCCTACCGAGACGTAATCGCCCGGCATGCCCGTTACTCGTTTAACACCCCATTGGTTGGTAAAGACGGGAATACGGTAGACGACGAGATCGCCAACAGAGACTCCACGGCCATAGCGACGGGTATGATCACATAAAATCCAATCGCCATCAACGGTAAAAGTCGGAAGCATAGAGGGACCTTGGGCTGGACTAATGGTGTAACCGTAGGTGATGCCGAGGTGGACGAGACAAGCGGCCTTGACAAAGGATACTGTCGCACGCACCGGACGGCGCGCAAAGTGAAAGGCCATTGGGAAGGATACCCCGACGGGGGGCCCTTTATGTGATGAATTGGAGTATTAGCTATGAAGCCATTTACACGGGGTCGCGAGGGTATGCGACTCGACCGGTTTGGTGTTGAGATTTGGCATGGTCTGTAAGAGCTCAGATTGAAGGGTCTCGTGAGCTTTGACGCAAATGATTGGCTGTGGTGTGTGATGTGCCCCGCAGTGACGTTTCTGCCGAATCCAACCGCCCTGTGCATCTCCAACCCAAGACGAGGGCGAGCATCAGTCAGTCTTTGTACACTCCGTGATCGGTCTCTTGAACAAGGCCATTGCCAGAGATACACACTCTTTTTCAACTGTACAATCACACTCCTTGCGCGTAAAAGTGCTGCCGTAATCATGAGCAGCTTCTCGTGCCTTCAGAGCTCCCGCCGAGCTCTCTACCGGGTCTTCGTCTCCCCGCATGAAGCCCTCACCCGCCAGCTCCTCCCAGCTGGAGCGACGACACTCTCGCCAATTCGTCAGAACCGACTCTTCTCGACTTCCCCAGTTCAATTGAAAGCCGCCCGTGCCGCCCCCGAGTCAACATTCGTCGACCCTGATGAGCGAGGCTTCGATCGTCGGTACACGACCATGGCGGACCATGTCAAGTCTGGCCGCGACCGTCTCCCGCAGGACTTTGAAATCACGGACCCCAAGATCATGGTCTTTGACAATGGAAACTTTGATGGACCTTTGCTCACAAGGAACGTCATGAGCCGCATCGACCCCTCCGAGTCCCTCCGCATGATCCAGCCCTACGTCCCCGCCGACCGCAAGGAGGACAAGCCTGTGCAGTATGCCGTGTGCAAGATTGTCAACAAGAAGGAGGAGTATGAGCGTCAGCGTGAGAAGAAAGAGAGAGCGCGCGTGTCTAAGCAGACTACCGCAAAGAGAAAGGAGCTTGAGCTCAGCTGGGGTATTGGAGACAATGACTTGTCTACTAAGCTGAGACAGCTGGGGCAGTTTCTCGGCAAGGGGATGAAGGTCGAGGTCATCCTCGGGTACAAGACAAAGGGGCAGAAGAGAGTCGACGAGGCGACTGCTGCTGATGTGCTTGCCAAGCTTAAGAAGGGGATTGAAGATGTTGACGCGAGGGAGTACAAAGCTCAGAGCGGAGAGGTGGGACGGACACTACGATTGTATGTTGAAGGCAAGGCCAAATAAGTGGTCGACTGTATGAATTGGGCAATTTTGTGAGTGAATCTCGCAAAGGTTGATTGTATCACTAGTATCTATATCTGGGTATCTCTGACCAGATGACGAAGTCTATAAGCTTGAAAAATAGAAAGAAAGTCATTCGTATAGTCGTTCTTGGACCATATTTGAAGAACCCATTTTGCACACCTAAACTCCAGAACCCATGTCCCAGCTGTCGTGATAGCATGTCGTTGAAACTCCTCATAGGATCTCGTCGTCGTCGTCCACGGGGAGAGGTACTGCAGCCGGTGCAGCATCTGGTACTACAGGCGCTGTCAAAGTCTCCTCATCAGCACCACCCATATCCTCATCCAACTCAACTCCGCCATTCCTCTTCTCAACCTCATCCTCCTCAACACCCTCCTCAGCAGCAACCCGATTAATCTCCTCCCAAGCCTTACTCCTAAGCTGAATACTCCTCCCCCTTCCTTTACTCTTCTCAACCTTGCTCTTTGTGCGCTCAATCACGGCCTCAGCCATCTCGAGACCCTTCTCGTGGCGTCGACGAGCCTTGGCCGACATGGCGGTCTTGCGCTTGGACTTTTTGGAAACGCCGGCTGAGTGCTGGGCTGCGAGGACGGAGGGGCGGTGAGGTGCACTGCGAGGAGGGGGTTTCACGTCTTTTAGGGACTTGTCGGCGTCGATGCTTGGAGATGTTGCGCGGCGGGCTGCGCGGGAGTGAATAGAGGCTCCTGGGAACTATTAGCACGAGTTTCTTGGGTATGTATGAGTTGGAAGTACCTTTCTTCTTGGCCATTTTGACTGTGTGTGAAGCTGCAGACGGTGAAATTGCAGGTTAGAAGTTGTGATGTTGAATCAGTAACTATCGGGTTTGGTGGGGGTGGAGGATGGAAATTTTGATACCCCACAAAGATAAGAAATGCTGACCGAGACTGACCGAGCTCACCGAGGGCGGGAGTTCATGCGACTGAAATGCGACAGCATGTTCAACGAAGTAGGGATTCAGAGAATGTTGAGCCCAGTTTTGGACTGAATAATGATGTGCTTTAATCGTACTTTAGCCATTCAGTCTCGTTCATATCATCAATATCTCATTATTAGCTAGTAGGCAAGGATGGTAGGTACTTGATGGTTTCCTGGGCTACCCACTCATGCCTCACAACTTGCCTCCATCAATAACACATCTCATCCCAGCCTATTTGCGCCACTTCACTCATTAAACGACGCTATTCCAACATTATATGTACTCTTGGTTCGCGTACAAAGCTACTTGCCTCGATTGAGATTGAAAATGCCCTCCTACGATAGCTTTGAGTCCTACCCTTGACCCTTTATGACCGGCTGATTAGGTGACTAGTCACACCAACCGCGACAATGCTGCCCTTCACCACCTGTGTTGTCGCTGGGCTCCAGTATCTAATTCACCCTCAGAAATTGGTACATAAATGATGCGACCTGGCGCCTAATACCAGAAAAAGCATGCTAATCTGTGCAAGGGATCCATCCAAGAAACCATCAACTCTGACGCCATCATCCCCATCACGCTGCTCGCAACCGAAGAGGTCTTTGGTGACCTTGAAGGAATATTGCAGTTGTTTGACTCTTATGACGATGTATTCAACCTCGATTTCGGGTCTATTCTTGTAGAAAAGCCCGGGAGCAGCAACAAAGATGTTGTCAATACGACTATCACGGGGCGACATGTTTATCATCTGGATCAGATAATAGCCCTCGAAGATATGGCAGAGCTCCCATCTGGGCCATACTTTTTACACGGACCAAATCTTCATCAGGCATGGCGGCTGTATGATGACGAATTTGGTGTCTTTACTTTTGGTGTGATACCCGACGATCTCTACCAGCCCGATGAGTATGTTATCCCTACAGAGTCTGTACTTGACTGACAGATTCCAGATTTCAACCTCTCACATCATCGTCTATTCAAGGCGACTCACAGGCGATACCCGTACCCTCCCGCCTCTACCATCCTCGGCCTTCTCCCCAGAAACCCCTCTCTGGTATCCGCATCTCCATCAGTGACACAATTTCTCTTAAAGGCACCCATACCACATTCTCTAGCCGTGCCTGGAAATCTCTCTACAAGAATCCTTCAGGTTTGACGGCTGAGTATGCGCATAAACTGCTGGATCTTGGCGCTGTTCTTGTTGGAAAGACCAAGACGTCGCAGTTTGGTACTGGGGTGGAGTGGGTTGATGAGCAAGCTCCTTGGAGTGCACGAGGTGATGGGTATGAGAGACTAAAGGGCGGTTCTATTGGAGCCACGGCTGGGTCGATTGGTTACGAATGGTTGCAGCACAGTATTGGTGTTGACAGTGAGTTTGGTCATCTTTGAGAGAGCCGAGGCTGACGGTGGCAGATGGAAGGATTGTACCCGATGGTGGGATCTATTCGATTGCCACATCTCGAGGACATATCTCCGTTAACGATATGTGGACAACCTCCAGGTAAATGAGTGCCCCAAACTACTCAACCCATCTGACCCTTGCAGCTTTGACAACACCAGGTTGTTTAGCCGGAGCTTGGAGGATCTGCTCGATCTCACAGCCAAGACTCTTGTCCAACACCCACAAGAACCTAAGCCTCTCAAGAGAGTTCTCTATCCTGTTGATATGATCTCTGTCGACGAGACCCAACAAGAAGCTCTCGACAGTTTTGTGTCGACCTTGCAGGATTTCTTTGTAGTTCAAGCTGAGAGCATTAACGTTGGTGCAGTCTGGGTCGAGAACCCTCCGGATGAAGCCTCGGATGAGGGCATGCAGGCATACATGAGACATGTGAGTTTTCATCCTAGAGGATATCGACTTTCTAACATTTTAGGCACCCTTCCGCTCCTGGTGCTATGAATATTACCACGCTTTCGACGAGTTTCGACACTCATACCGGCAAAAGACGCAAAAAGAACCCTACGCCGAATCAACGCCGCAATTCTTCTGGTCCATCCATCCCCCTTTGACAAGTCAAACGCAAACTCACAATATCCCAGGGATGAATGCAAAGAAACAACGGAGATGGAACACCGTCAAGACCTCAAACGACTAGAGATATACCGGCAATGGTTCCACGAAAACATCATTACCCCCAACGCCGACACTATCCTCGTCCTCCCGTGTGGCGAGTCTTCTCGGGTTGAGCATCGGGATGAAGCTGTGGCGTATGTGTTGTTTGCTTTTGTTACAGTGTCTTGGCTGACGGGGGATTTAGTCCACCAACCATCTATGAGGGAGTCGGGCCTGAGATCCTGGCTTCCATCTTGGGGGTGCCGTATCTGGCAGTTCCTTGTGAGTTATAGTTTGGTTAATATTACAGGAACAGCACTGATGTGTTTTGCTGTAGTTGCTCAGGTTCCGTACGAGTCCCGTATTAGTGGGAGAACCGAATATCAGACCGTATGCGTCTCCGTCATTGGACCTCAAGGAAGCGACACGGACATTATTCAAGTCGTCAAGCAAGCACTGGAAAAAGCACATATCGGAACAAGGGTAGAAACCGGCCGTCTAGCATTCCCTCTCAGGAACGGCAGATATCCCAAGACTGTGCCTCAACCTCCGAGCCTATCGGATGAGCTTTGAGGATATATGCATCGCCCCCAACGTCACACCACCAGGCGGAGAGCGGTCAGCCGCAGCGGGCGTCAAAACTCCCCCAGATGAAGGTCCCCTTGCCTCCCCCACAGATATTTTGTGCAACGGCATACGGGTTCGTTTGGTTCTGCAAGATGTTTGGGGTCCCCGGACGATGGCAGCGGCCGGTTAAGAGAAGTCCGGGGCCGGGTCATGCGGGGGGGAAGATGCTCCCCGCTTTTGTGTCGATTGTGTTGCTGGCATGATGGTGGACATTTGAGAAGTTGTGCTTGGTGTCGAATTCTATTATTGTTTCTAGACTATCAAGTCTATTTGAAAACTAGTTAACAAACACAATTGGCCTAGTTCTCAGCTAAACAAAACAAACACACCCTCATCTATAAAAATACCCGGCGCTTATCCCGGTCCCTAGACAAGGGTCCAACCGTCGTAGCTGAAAGGGACCGGCGCCCGGGGCCCGGGCCGTGGGGGTCACCATTTTCTCCAAACAATTTGGTGAGTGCCCAACCAAGGTGGAGGTTCTGGTGCAGCAATCGCTCCACTTGAGGCCCATCTCTGAGCTGGACACCTTGTCTGCGGCTCTTGGTCCTTGTTGCCGCAACTGGAGTTGATCTTTCAACTCTCTCAACTCTTACTATAGCTGTGCCTCACCAATCTCACTCACTCACTCACCCACTCTCTAACTATCTATATAACCTACACATCTCCCGTCATGGCGGAACCAACAAACACGCCGGTACCGGCTTCTACACCGCGAGCCACATCCCCAGCTCCCCCCGTCCCCGTCTTCTCCCATCCCGGCTCCCCCTACCAAACCAAGCTCACCATGTCTTCTACCTCAAGGCCTCGGGTCCTACACATCGGAGACCCAATCAAGTACAACCCGGACACGTACATCCGCTTCATCGGCCAGTGCGAGCTCGTGAGGCCGTCCGCCGAGGAGCGGCAACGTCCGGCATTCATCAAGGCACTCAAGGAGCGTCGATGGGGAGACTTTCAGGCTATTTTTCGTCCCTTTTGGGGTACCGGTGGTGAAATGGGGAATTGGGATGCTGAGCTGATTGATCTTTTGCCAAAGAGTGTCAAGGTGTTTGCGAGTGCAGGCGCTGGGTTTGACTGGGCAGACACGAAGCTCCTAGGCGAGCGAGGTGAGTATATACAAGCCGTAAGTGAGAATCAGCGGCTGATGGGAATGTAAGGAATCATCTACTGCAACTCTGGTCTTGCAGCTGCCGAGGCAGTAGCAGACTTTGCTATTGCCGCCATCATTTCCACTTTCCGTGTTCTACCCTGGTGCATCTCGGCAGCCATGTCAGGCGATGAGGAAGCCTTTCAGATCAACCACCGCGACGCAACACTGCAGTCGTATAACCTCCGAGACCAAGCTCTTGGTCTAATCGGATTTGGCAACATTGGCCAGCAGATTGCAGCTCGCGCATATCACGGCTTCGGAATGGATATCCACTACTACGATGTACTCCCCAAGCCAGCACACGTCGTAGCTCCCCTTCGAGCCACACACCATGAAACCCTCGCCAGTCTTTTGAACAACGTAGACTGCGCCGTTCTGTGTACACCAGCCGGAGACAGAACATTGATAAACGCCAAAACCCTCCCTCTGTTCAAGCGCGGCTCCCGCTTCGTCAACATCGCCCGGGGAAGCCTGGTAGACGAAGACGCCCTAACAACAGCTCTTCAAGACAACCACATCTCCAGCGCGGCTCTGGACGTGCACGCCACAGAACCGAAGATGCACGCCGGTCTTCTGGAGTTGGCTCGTCAGGGGAGAGTGATGCTGACATGCCACAATGCGGGCGGTACTGTGGACACGCACAAGGGGTTTGAGGAGTTGAGTATGAGGAACATCATGGCTGTGCTGGCGGGTGGTGAGGCTATCACGCCTGTGAATTTGCAGTTTTTGAAGAAGTGAGGGATTGGGAATGGGTTTAGGGAGGCGTTTTGGGATATGGATTGATGGGAAAAGAGGGATAAGGGTAGAATCTAGGGATAACTGTATATGAAGTATAACTATCTTAGCATGAATGATATATGTGCGTTTGCTCAAAGGTTACCTACAAGTGGAAGAGAAAGGGGTCAATTGAACGTAGGTTGTGGAGTGTTTGCCATTCAACGTAGTGTGTTGTCAACTTGTTATACCAACTTGTTAAAGAACAATCTAGCTACATATTTGACGAGTATTCCAACTTGCTCTCAGCGTGAGGACCAAAACATGATTTGCAAAGGCCCTGAGAAGTTCTATTCTATTTTACATTGGTTCCTTTCCCCTACTATCAGATTGCGACTCCATCCATGGAATAGGAAGGATAATGCTGAGTGTTTGCGTACGGTTTCTGGCCTTGGGAGTATGTCAAACCAATAGTCGGCGAGAGTGCCAAACACCCGCTCTCTTTTGTTCAGCAATACATTGATTTGTCGAATAACGTCGGCCTATAAGCTCTCTTGCCCGGAACCTGAAAGCCTACTCTTTGCGCACCGTCACGATATCCTTGCATCCTGACCAACGAGATACTGTTACTTTGGGTCTTTGCCCTTCCAATGGGCTTGATCAAGGGTAGGAGTCTTGACACATGCCCCGTTCAAGATCAATCACAAGGAAAGCTATGCCAAAGCGCCCTCATCACATTAATCGCGGGCCAAAATGTAACTTGCAAGGGTCTCATCACAGGTGGCCTCCATTCCTGCGTTTCTGACTGGCTCGGTTGGAGCAACATTGCACAATGGTCGCTGCTTTCCGCCGCCCTTCACTGCAATTTTAACCCCCCTCAAGGGATGAGATAGCTGTGATGAACGATAGCAGCCGGGATTGAGTGTCCCTGCTGTGCGGTTTCAAGTTGAATAAAGTAATGATATAGCCTAGAAATATAATTTCATGGCTATTTAAAGTAGAATTTGTTATAGCTAGAGATATCCTTCAATCCGACTCCCGTTGTTGATCTACACATCAGGCTGTTGAACATGGCCAACTTGCTCCAAAGCTCGAACAGCAGACACCGGCATTCTTTTCGCGCTGGTAAGCCAGACACCGCCTACACGGATTCTCTGCCTTCTCTGGTGGCCTTGAAAAGAGCTTGGCACTCTTTCAAGTACCTCGTTCAAGGCCAATCATTCATTGCCTAGACACTCTTCTCACGTCTCTCGGGGGGGGGGGGCAAAAGTGCAATTCGCAAGGATCTCTTCCGGCGGTGTGTGAAGATCTTTTTTTCTTCACTGCATTTTTAACCCCCCCTCGAGCGACAAGTTGGGCGTGAACAATGCTCTCCCTGATGTGCAGTTCAACGTTAAATAAACTCAACGCACGGGCTAGATGTGCGTTATTTGAGTTCAGGTCGCATATAAAACCGTATGATGTGATCGAGACGGCGCTCAGGTATTATGGTTGGATATGACCTTTGCTCCCCTTTCCTAGGTTTGTCGATATTGACTTGTTGAATAACGCCAGCTCACAGCCTCTCTTGCTTAGAACCTGAAAAACTGCCCTTTGTGCTCTATCACGATATCCTCCCGGGCTGTTTAACTAGATCTCGTATCTTCAAGGTCTTTACCCCCTCACACGACCGTGACAGGAGGCAGGTTTCAAGACCAATCACAGGCAAAGCTACCTATGCCTAAGCGCCCTAGACTCGTCTTTTGAGGCCTCCCTACCTGCATCCGGCGGACTTCCAAATACGTACTTCACTGCAATTTTAACCGCTCTCAAGGGCCAAGTTGGCTGCAAGGTATAGCACCAACCGGGGCAAGCAGAGATAAACTCTCCCTAATAAACGTTTGGCATTTAGTTCAATACATGATATAGGCCATATACATCAACTAACTATCCAAGGCCCATATTGAAGCTAGTGATAGGATATCCTGCTTTTAGCTAGATCCGACCGTAGAGCCGTCTCTTAGAATCGACTTATTGAATGACACCAACTTGCAAACTGCTTGCTTAGGCTTCAGTAGACGACTCTTTGCCCATCGTAATGAACGATCTTTTAGAACAGACAAATGTACACTATCTCTTCCGAGGCCCTTATCCTCTTCTGGAGGATTGTATTCCTTCATGGTAGTTCAAGCTCAGATGCAGAAGACCACGCCAATCTGTCTCGGGCCCTTCGTTTCGTTACGGCTCCGACGAGTGAAATTTCAGCTGAAAGGGGTAGTTTCTGATGTGCCTTGCTTTGGTACGTTCCTAACTGGCTCTGTTGGGCCATTGGCCGCCCAGGGTGTCTGGGGAAGGATTCGTGGGGGCTTCACCTTTACTGCATTTTTAACTATGATGAATAGAGGTCTCAGCAAGAGGTCGGTATTCCTTGCCTCTCCTCAAGGCTAACACACTCAGAGGGACCACGCCAAGCGAGCCAGGGTACCTTCATCACCCTCGGGAGATCAAACGTGCAGCTCGTGAGGATTTCTTCAGAGGTAGTTCGTCTGACGACGCTTCCAACTGCAAATTTCGCCCCACTGCCTCATCATTCAGTGACTTGGATCACCTCTCTTCACTGCATTTTTAACATCCCTCGAGGAACAATTTGGCTCCACTGGGGATGGTGAACAACACCAATAGCCGGCAAGGATGTCTTCAGACCATGGAAACATACCTGACTGGAAGCCTCAGTGTGGACCTTGCTAATTTCTTCACTGCATTTTTAACTCACCTCAAGGGATGATTGATTTATGATGAACTGACTCGAGTGACTTGCCTTGCTGCGTTTCTGACTTGTTCGGATGTGCATCAGTAGTGAGCCACTGCAGGCTGGAGGAGTCTGTCTGGGGGGTTGAAGAACAACCGAGAATCGTTTGGCTGGGACATGACCTCGCTCGTTGTTTGATACCCACAGATGTAGACAACGATGTCTGGTCTCCACACCAATGTACAAAGTATGTTGGAACTTCACTGTAATTTTAACCCCCCTCGAGGGACGACTTGGCCGTGATGACGGGGTTGGCAGAGGCGGGTTCTCCCTGATGGAATTCGAGCTAAGGGCCTTGGATTGCCAAGCAGATTTGTATTAGTTGGCGACCTGGAGGTCGTATTGAAGTATATGGTGAGATGTGTAAGTGGACGTTTCACTATTAACTAAATACGACCTTTGATCAGCTCCCCATAGTGTATCTAGCTATCAACTTATTGAAGGAGGCCACCTTGGAATCATCCTGCTCGCGAGACTACTCTTTCTGGCAGAGTACCTATTAAGGTAATCTTTCTAGCCTAGGTAACCAGGCACTGTGACTTCCCACCTCGACAAGGATCCGTTGTTTACTCATATGTGAGGTCGCCTCGCACTCGCTTCACTGCACTTTTAACCTAACTCGAGGGCTGACTTGACCAAAATGAACAGACCAATAGCTCTCAGGTATACATTCACAGGTGGCGTCTTGCTGTACGCCGTACGTCGTACAATATCGTATCCTTCAATGCAATTTTAACGCCCCTCGAGGAGAGATTTGGCAGAATGGATGGGGTTGGTAGAGGAGACAGACTCTTCCTGATGCGGTTCAAGTCAATGATCTCAGATTTTTAGGTAGGCATACATCAACCGCCTGCTTGGATAATATCTTAGTGCGTGTCGCGAGCTATCCAAGACGACGCTCCGGTATCAGTGAGATACATTCTTTGACCTCCTCCCCTTATTTTATGAAGATCGACTCCTTGAAAGAGGTCACCTTGGGATTTTGCTGCTTGGCAAACTATTCTTTTGCCCGCTGTGACAGTATTTCTTTTTAGCTTAGACAACTAGATACTCTCTCTATTGGACTTTTCTCTCTTCCTATCTCGACAAGAGATCCCTTCCTGTATCCAATTCAAGAGCGAGCACATTCGATGAACGCCAGATCCAAATTTGCCCTGCATTTTCACCCACCTCAAAGGGCTTCCTCGCCATAATGGACAGACCAATATCTCGTAAGGATACACTTACAGGTGGCTTACCTCGCTACATCTCTGACTGGCTCAGCTGAGCCATCATCTTCTTGAGGCGACATTGACTCCAATTACACTGCATTTTTAACCCACCTCAAGGGACAATTGGGCATTAATAGACAGACTAATAGCTCGCAAGGATAGGTTCGTGGCGTACCTTGCTGCGTCTCTGACTGGCTGGGATCAGATATCACATGGTGAGCCGCTGCAAACCTTTGGCGTCTTTTCACTGCAATTTTAACCCGTCTCAATGGGCGATTTGGACGCGATGAACATCAACAACCGGGGGCCAAGGAGGTAGACTCCCCTGATACGGACCGAGTTAGGGATCTCGGGTTGCCTGGTCGGCATCACAAGCATGGGCTTGTTGAAGGAAGCCACCTCGCAAAGTTCTTGCTTGAAAGACTGCTCTTTTCCCACGGCAAAGATGATACCTATGTCGAGGCTGGGCAGCCAGACACTACCTGTCCTGGCTTCAACATGGGGCAGTGGTTCATTCATGTCCTTCCTAAAGGGTGTTTTCCGACGGTCCTTCACTGCATTTTTAACTCAGCTCAAGGGACAACTTGGCTGTAATAAGCAGACCAATGGCCCCCAAGGCTATATTTAGAGTCTATCCTTCCGTGTTTCCCAGTGGCTCGGTAGAATGACCGCATACAGTAGTAGCACGAACGAATTTTCTTTTCATTTCACTGTATTTCTAACCCGCCCCGAGCGACGATCTGGCCATGATGAACAACACTAAGCGCAAGGGACAATGGAGGCAGAATCCTCCCATACGGTTCAAGTTAAGGATGTCAGAGCTTCAGATAGGTACATAGTAATTGCTAACTATTAGTTAGATACACCCTTTGATCGGCTTCCATTGGTTTGTCTAGACATTGAGTTGTTGAAGGAGACCACCTCGGAATCTTGCTGCAGGAAAGACTGCTCTGTGCCCTTCAACGTCTCTTTTCTCTCTTCCCGCCCATGCTGCGTATCCGACTGGCTGGTTCTGAAGGCGGGGAAGGTTCACTGACTTGCACTGCATTTTTAACCCACCTCAAGGAACGATCTGGCCGTGATAAACAACAGCAACCAAGTTTAGCAAAGAAAACAGACTCTGTCTGATATAGTTCTAGTTAAGGACTTCAGGTTTCCGGGTATACGTGTAGTGACTGCCTGCTTGTATATGAAAGTAGAGCATGTGGCGAGACGTCTATGAGGCCGCTTCTATTATTGACATAACTTCTGGTCGGCTCTCCTCGGCTTGTCTAGATATCGACTTGTCAAATGGGGCGGTCTCGTAATCCTCTTACTTGAGAGAATATCTTGGATATGGGATTTAGTTGTGTTACTCCCGTTGGGTTGCTCAGAAGCCCACCCTCCACCACTTCTTCGAGCCCTTGACCAAGCTTGCTTGGAAGACACCTCATGGTCTCTGTGACAACGCAATTCGTCTCTCCACTGCATTTTGAATCCACTTCAGAGGATGATTTGGCCACGATGAACAGACCAATGCCACACAAGGGTTTATTCGTGGCTTACCTTGCTGTTCTTCTCGTTGGTTCGGTTGAGTTGTTACATAGTGAGCCGCTGCAGGGGGGGCGAACTTGCGTCTTCACTGCAATTTTAGCCCGCCCCAAGGGCCTTGATGAACACGACCAACCGTGGCTAGCAGACACCATCCGATACAGGTCGAATTCAGCCTCTTCGGTTACCAAGTCTACATATTAACAGCCAGCTTAGATATTAATTCAAGGCTTGTGGCGAGCTATCTATGAGGATACTCATATGAGTTAAATATATCCTTAGATCTGCTTCCCTTGGGCTGTCTGGATATCGACTTATTAAATGAGCCCACCTTGGAATCTTCTTGCTTGAAAGACTGCTCTTTGCCCGTTATGAATGTAATATTTTCAGGCGGAGCAGCCAGACACTGTCTCTCTCTGCCTTGGCAATGGGCAGTTATTCTTCTGTGTGCCCCTTCACTGCATTTTTAACCAACCTCGAGAGGTGGTTTGACAACAATGAATAGACAGACCAATGGCTCATACCTAAGGATAGATTCTTGGCTTCGCCTGCTTCGTTTCTAATTGGCTCGTCCGAGAAATCGCACAGCTGTGGTTTTGGGATTTCACTGCATTTTTAACCCAACCCAAGGGACGATGTAGTAGTAACTAACGGTGCCAGCCAGAGTTGACCGAGTGGGCAGGCTCCCTCAAGGTGTTATTGTCAAGTGAACTGGACTTTCTGGCTGGGAACGTATCACTTGGTTATCTAGGGCCGCCATTACCATCTGGCGAAACATCCAGGACGACCTTTGCCATTAGTTGTCTATGACCTTGGCCAACACATTATTAACCAAGGACATTGATAAAGCAGAATAATGTATATCATCAAACAAGGCTCTTACTTCCTACCTAGCCAATACAATCCAAACTCCAAGCCTAACCCATACCCTTTGTTATCCTGTCCAACGCCAAGATCCAATACAATACTATACATCTTTTTCACTCCTTAGACTTCTTCCTCACAAGTCCGGCAGAAAGAACATTAACACCAGCCTCCTCCTTCGGCTTCTTCTTGACCAATCCAGCAGCAAGGACGTTAACCTTGCCTGGTCCCTCCTCGGTAGTCGAATCCGTTCTCTTCCTCTTGACTAGACCGGATAGATTGTTGACCTGCTTGTCACCAGCAGCTTCAATCTTTGCAGGCTCTCGTGTGCCCTTTACGACGACTCCCCATTTTGCTCTTCCGCCGACTTCACTGACCCAGCGACGGGTGCTACCCACTGCCTTGTTAAGGGTTGCAAAGTCTAGGTGAAGCAGCAGTTCCACAATGCGCTTGTACTCGTTCTCATCCACAATCCTCTCGCCCCGACCCTCGGGTGTCCACGAGTAATACGCCGTCGTAGCAGGCTTGTCAAGGAGGTAATTACGGTTCTTGGTCTTGATGCGAGGCTGTCGAGCAACAATCGGTCCCTTGAGGGTCTTTCTCTTGGCCTTCTTCTTCTTTGGCTTCGTCTTTTCCTCGGCGTCGGTCTTTGAAGGGAAGAGCTTCCTCGGGGTCGTGTTCGGCGTGATCTGAGCAATACGCTGCTTCTTCGGCGTCTCGGGTGGTAGGATACTCGACTGGGACGACTCGTTCGACTTGGGTGGTTGAACTTCCTCCTCATCACCAAAAACAAGCCAAATAAAACCCGTCATCCGTCCACTCGAACACTCCTGCCTATAAGCCATCATCTCCCAAAACATATCCAGCGTCTTGACACTCTTCCAGCTCCCCGTCGTCTTCATAGCCTGCGAGCTCGCAGCCTCCTCCTCAAGCTCATCCCAGAACCTCGACTTGGGATCATCTGGAAAGTGAGGTATCAGACACCTTGGCGGAACCCAGTCAAACTCCTTGGAGTAATGCGAAATGCGCTCCAGAGGGTGCGTAAACTCCCAACGAGAGTCGGCGCTCCGGGGCGTTAAGGCTCTGGTCTCGTATGTCTCTAGACCTGGGACGACGATGTATCCCTTTGCGCTCTTCCATGTTTTTGTACCCAGGAGGGGATCCAGTACGCGACACCACCACTTGATAAGACCTCGATCGTCTAGGACGTGCTTTCCGCTGTAGTCGACACTTCCAGGGAAGAGATACTGATCCTGCGCGCGTGCAAACAAGTTGACGACGAACTGAATATCCTTTCTTCTCCGCTTCTCAATCAAGAATCCAACAAACGCAGCGCATATTTCCCTAATCGGGCTAGAAGTTCCCTTGGGAAGCTCCAGCAAGTTGAGGTACCCCGTAGAGTCGGCTTTGGAGACGAAGAGTGTAGTCGATCTCGCAGTCGTATAGATAAAAACCTCGACGCCAAGAACTAGGACCTGCTTCTTGGGATCATCCAAAGCTTCAGCGTCTTTTGATTCGGAGGCTTGCGTGGGTGCGTCAATGGACACGGCAAGGAAGTGATTCTCGCAGTACGTTCGTTCAGGACGCTCGTTCGGGGGAGGAGAGTAAAGGGGATCGGTCTTTGTGGGAGGCGTCGAGATGTGGTAGATGGAAAAGTCGTAGCCTGACGGTAGAACAGAGGCCAGGCGACTCTGGAGATCGTCGTCGACTTGCTGTAAAGAGGCCATGTTGGAGTTGATGACGCAGGTTCAAGAGCTTGGGTGGAGGTTGAGATGAAATGCAGGTCCAGAGTTGTTTAGGTGGTTGGCCACTGTAACGGTCGCTGGGGCAGCAGGGAGGGGCGGGGTTTAGCGGCCAGATTCAGGGGTTTCCGTCTGGGGATCCAGTAGATTACAGGGGTCGGTCACCAGGCACAGAATTTGGTGGGCTCTAGTGGTAGATAAACTCCATGAATTTAGGAAACAGGACAGAAACTCAGCCTCAAACTCATCAAACTGCGCAACTTCTCTCAACGCTCGCTCCATTACTCATCATCATCAAGCAAAATGCAACCGAGTCGTGCCATTTCCTTTTCAGTTTGAACAAGTCCCTCACACATTGGGCATGTGCATAATAAACACCAAGGGCATCCACACGAAACGTTACTGTCTACCCCATATTGGATCTTGCTGCTCGTCGTTGAATTGAACCAGATGTCAAGGGGTTCAAAGATACCCTTGGCGACTATACTCGGTTTCATCCAGATCAGGACAAAGGCTGCAGGCTTCAAATCAAATCGAGAAACTCGGCTGTTGGCTTGTCTCTGACGAAAGGTCCTGACCATCTCCCCAACCAGCCCATCATCCTTTGCCATAGTTTGGCAACTCGCAAGTTGATAGAGGAGCAGACAGGCATCGATTGCGTCGTCGTCAGATATCGAATTGAACCATTTTGCGCCATGATGGTAATTGTTTGAGTCCCGACGGTCCCAGGCCTGGCAGATGATCAAAGCCAGGAGGCAGATGCGGAAGAGACTTTGCTTCGCCTGAACGTCGCCAGGGTTATCTTTCTCCTAGGTTAACCGGAATCCCATGCGCCGGTACCTGTCGAAGAGTACACTCCCATGAACTTTTCCCCAAAGTGATTTGTCACAGTACAGTTGAGTCAGGAATCGGTTGACAAGAGTAACCATGTCAAGAAACAGGGACAGCATCCTCTCGACGACATGCTCAGGAGGGACGTAGGTCTTTGACGAAAAGAATTGCCCAGCTGCCCATGACATCATGGCAGAGCTAAGTTCTTCGCTGTCGCCAGGGTTGAAGTAACTACATTCGCCTTCCAGATAGACGCACATCAGGAAGTGGTTGATGTAGGCTCGGCTCAGGTACCTGGTGAAAAACTTCCATATGAAGATCGGTTTGTGCAACTCGTAGATGTCGCGCGCGGCGTAGGATGAGGCAACTAGAGAAGCGAGGCCTTTGAGGGTCGTAGCTTGGTGGAAGTCCCTCCGGAGTATGTGATCATCTGTCGGAATAGGAGTCGATACGGGATTCTCGACGACAGGAGGCTTTTCGGAGTCAACAGCCTGAGCGAGGTAGCCGATGCTCTGTCTGATTTGGGGATCATCAAAGAGGGATCCATAGTCTGACGAATCAAGATAGTCGGGGGCTTCAATCGAGGGGAGGACATCTTCTGCCCTTATCAGCTCCTATGAGATGGACATGTTGGGTTACCAAGAAGACGGTGTAGATGATGTTGGAGTAGATGGTGATGATGCGAGAAGTGATGCGAGGGAGAAGAAAGTGGGTTAAGGCGATGCAGGTCATGGTGGATAGAAACAAGAACTCGAGGAAGGAGAGACTGTATCAACGGAGCAACTGGAAGGTGGAAGGTGGAAGGGAGAGTTGCTACAGGAAATCATCAACACGCACACGCACACACAGAACCCATTGGTGGGAATGGAGTATAGAATTTGAATCTATGGAACTCATCAGAAGAACAGAAAATATTCATTATTCAAGTGAAGCCAAAAATACCATCATCGCCACCCATTCTTGGTGTTGAAGACTCCTGGCCCAGCGGAGCCAAGCCGGAGTGGGGCCGCCGAACACGGAAGTTAGCGGCCCCAACACGTGACCTTGAGAAAATGTTCGCCATGAGCTTCAAGCATGGGCAAACCTCTAATCCAGCGCAAATCCGACGAAGCCTTGCCCAATTCCCAACCCCCCACCATGGCCCTCCAACCCTGCCGCTCCGGCCTCGCGCGGAGCAGACAAGCCGCCCGATCCCTCATGCCATGCCTTCGCACCTACGCCACCGACTCGACCACAACTCCCGAATCGTTCCAGACGTCCGCACAGAAGCCGGTCCCGAGATGGAGCCAGACGCCCGTCAGGATGAAGGCACCACTGCAACTCGACCATGCAAAGAACCCCCACAACAAAGTCTGGACCGTCAACAATGACCCCAGGAAGTTGGACGAGGTGTATGAGCGTCTGCTGGGACAGGGCGGTAGCAAGCTTCTGCCCGAGGAGCTCAAGTGGCTCGCCGTCACGCACAAGAGTTTCGATCAGGGAAGGAGAGGGTTCAACGATCGATTGGCGCTGTTGGGTAGGCATATACTTTGCAATTGAGGCGGGAAAAGACCAATTGGCAATGCTAACCCCCGCTAGGCCGAATGACCTTGATCATGGAGACTACAAAGTCGATTGTGGCCAAGGATCCCATCCCCGGGTCGCTTGTCCCCGATGAGTTCGAGCGCACACCGTTTGAGCACCCTCAGCTACAGTCGCTAGACAACTTGACCATGGAGGGACCGAGAGATGTTGCCGGCAAGGACAAGCTGTGCGACCTGGCGGCCCAGGTGGGCTTGGTTGATGTTGTGCGGTGGAAGCCTCGATTGGTAGGTGGACAACACAGGATAAAATATACCCCGCTAACAATAATAGGTGCGAAAACTCAAGGCCTCGGGTCTCGAGGTAGTTCTCAACGGAGCCGTCATGGCCATCATCGGGGCCATCACGCTACAGCACGGGGCCGTGGTGGCGTCACAGGTCGTCAGGGAGCGGATATTGGCTAGGCTGCCAAAGGATGATTGAAGGAGAAATGGCGTTGAAGCGGGACTAATCTGTATCATATATCTGTACTGTACCATTTGGGGAAATAGGCCTGGGAGCTGTACAAAGCGTGACGACCGTCTCGACTGAACAAGACTTGTAAAAGAGATGATTGATGCATTAACGTGAGATGTTCTATGGTTTATGTCTTATGGTGTATGTGTATGGTGTAGGTGAAGGTTTGACTTATTGCAGCAAGGGTGTCTCCTCATCAGCAGGCTCAGCATTCTCCTCAGAAGCCTCCTCATGGTCATGAATGAGCTTCTCTCGATAAATCCAACCAATGCAAGTTCCTGCACCAGGCCCAACCAAAAGAGCCGTGACAACCGTAGTCAAAGGAACCCTCCATCCAACCTCGACAAGCATCCAGTACAAGACGGTCCAAAAGATGAATTGGGTGTCCACCTCGATAAACACAATAGTCGACTTTGTCATCTCCTTGCGGTCATCGGGAAGGGTGAGACTCCAGATGACGAGGATGTGAGCCAGGATGGAGCAGATGACGGGGAGGGCGTAGACAAAGATTAGCGAGAGTCGGCTTGACGCGAGATGAATGGTTGTGGGGTCGGCTCTCTTGACGAGGTTGACGATCTTTCGCGTAGCCTGGCGGATGAGAGATACGTAAATGGGGAAGAAGAGCCAGATGCCGATAGAAACTGGCGACGTGAAAAAGAACATGAAAAAGGATGGTAGAAAGTATCCAAGGGCGACGCTGACGGGGATAGCCACGAGTTCGCTATCAGGAAGATGCCGACTCGTAACATCGTGAGACTCCCCATCCTCATCCCTTCTCTCCTGCTCAGCAATAACCTTTCTCGCACGATGCAAAAAAGCCGGAATAATAACAAGCTCCCAAACAACAGCACCACCCACAAGATCAAAAACAAGCCAAGGACCAGTAGGATACGCAATAAGCACATTCGGGGCATTACATATCCTCGCCGCCTCAACAGAGCTAACAGTCAAGAGTCCACCGACAAACGCGAGAACAACAGCCATGACGGCCGAGCTGCGGACGGAGTGCATCGCTGCGCGGAAGAAGCTCACGACGTAGCATAGCAGTGTGCCGATTCCTGGAATCCGGCTTAGGCCTGGGAGACGCGCGCGGGAGTGGCATTGCGACCAGAGGAGTGCGGCGTTGACGTCGGAGTGGATGAAGAGGGCGATTATTGTTGCCAGGGCGAGGAGGATTGGGGGGATGATTAGGTAGCGGTAGGAGAAGTGGTGAATGGGAGCTTTCCAAGGCATTGTGGATTGTTTACATGCGTAGATGTTTGTATCTTGATAAAATGAAGAGGGGAGTTGAGAGGAAGAGAGTCTTTGTGAGACGAGGGTGTCATGTGGTGAGGTTGAAAGTGGTTCCCGTGATATTATCGGAGCCGCCTGGTGCCCAATTAGGAATGAAGCCAACGGCACGCGCTCATGGCAGGGTATCAGTTGAGGAGATGCAAAAATGGGTGCATCTTGATTATTTACTGTACTTGTTTCATTTTGATGTTCATTTTTACGAGAAATTCATATTACAAGGTTGCGATGTGAGAATGAGTGCATTCGCCTTGCGTCAGACAAAGCAGTCTCCTCCGCAGCACATCTCCTTTCTCATGTACATTCAAACAGGCTGGTTAAAAATACTGCAGAAAAAAAAATGCTAGAACGAGAAGAAGGCAATGATGTATAATCCAGCTGAATCCTCACCTGTCATCTTTAGATACCTTCCTTGCCCTAGCCTCTACCGTCGACACAAACAGATCCAGCGCAGCCTCATCCCTAGCCCTCAACCCATCCTCCATCCTCCATGCAGAAAACATCTCCTCATCAGAATCCCACTCCTCTCCCTCCCGCTCCCTCTCCGCAACAAAGTCCCGATATTCCTTCTCCCACTCTCTCCACTCTCTCCACTCGTCTGTATGGTAAATATACAGCAGCTGGTCACTCCTCTCCTGCCAGAGACCAGACCCAAACCTAAAGATGTCCTTCCCAGGGGTGTCTGGATCGGGACAGTCAAATTTCCTGAAGGCTTTTTGGCCTTCCCAGTCACCGCTTCCCATCTTGAAGACTTTTAGGTTTGTCATGGTCTCTCGCCAGCGGGAGAGTATCATGTGCCAGCGAACGCTGGTGGATGTCGTGCCGTATGTCCCATGAGGCCCGTCATGGTCATGGCGATCGTACATCTGCTTATAGTATCCTTCTCTAGAAATGGATATATCGTTGCCAAACTCGTCTTGTCCTATTACAACCTCGCCGCGATCCATGTCGCAAGGTCGGCCGTCGTACTGATACAGGACAGCGCAGTTGTCCAGGTAAAGCTTCTCCAGGTTCAACGAGGCAAACCAATCAATCTGCCATTCGTGACTAAAGGTGTATTTTCCCAAGGCAAGAACCTTGAGGTTGGGCAACCCTCTCCCCTGCCCTACACGGCGAAAGTCCATCCTCGGGTTGAACCCCCACGGCTCACGACAGTAGAGGGAGAGTGTGTGGAGGTTTGCGACGATATCCGGACCCAGCCACGTGGTGTGCAAGTTGTCAAACGAAATGTACTTGGTGATGGATTCGTGGTTGGGCTTTCTCTCTTCTCCCACCCCCTCAGTTGTGATATGGAGCCTGAGGTCACGGAGTGCCGGGCCAACGACCAACTTGAAGGCTTCTGAGGAAGTGAACTCTGGCTCGTGATGATCACCCAAGTTGCGGATGGTAAGATTCGAAAGCTGAATGGGAGGCCCATTTACGGTCGGTGGCAGCTCCTCGCCGTCGTACCATCGGAAATTCGACATTTCCACACCCGCACTTTCCAATCTTTCCTTCTCTTTGGGCCAGTTACCTGCCAGAAACTGAAATATCTTGACGAGAAGATCCAACCGATCGTCATTATATTCATCAGCATCACCTCCTCCCGCTATGTCCGCGCAGTCCTCGTGGAATCTGATGTGTAGACTGTCAAGACTTCGAAAGCAAGATAAAAACGGGAGGCAATTGATGAACTCATCCGGCAGCATCCATCTATCAAACATTCGATAGATGAAGTAGGGGCCTAGCCAGGTATCGACGGTGATATCCCGGACATGGACACGAAGCTGTGAATCGGCCAGGGCTCTGAACTTTTTAGAGCTGTCGCCGTGGGCTACCAAGAGGATTGAGCGGAATGCACTGGGGGTAGCCAGAGAGTTCAAGTGACGGTTCACAAGTCGCATTCGAAGCAGGGCTTTTCGGCGTAGGAGGGACAAGATATGGTGTAGAAGCTCCGGAGGGAGAGCCATGAGATCAAAGGTAGAGGACATCTTGGCGGGTGGTAGGCACAGCTGACGATGATGTATAGGCAAAAAACTTGATTTTTGTTTACGTGGACAAGTTTGTTGGTTGTGAAGGTAATAAGAAGCCACAGATCATCCTTGTCCTCAAGGTTGTTTCATGTAAATATAGGGTAGGCAGACAGTCTTACCAGCTGAATGTCGCACATGGATAATATCGTGATAAAGCACCTTGGGACTAGCTCTTAATTAAAAAGTAAAAGTCCACGTTGAAGTCATTTGACAGTCGGGAATAATATTCTGTAGAAGAGTGTGTCATGTTTTGATGCACAAAGACTATTTGGACAATCACACCACAGGTCCCAGAGACCACTCTAACCAACACAGAGCAGTCATGTTCTGCGCAAGGTAGGTATGGTATAACTATGTAGTGGCACTAGACTATCTTTCTACTATCCATTGAGTTTAGAGTCTTGACCTATCTTCTTAACCTTGGGGTGCAATCTACTATGTGACTCAAGGACCAACAATGGCACCACAACGGCAAGCTAAGCATATATACATGTGTCAAAGTTATTAAAGATATATCCTGATTTAAGACTTTTCTTTTACCATCCTGTGATTCTTACATCTATCTCAGGAGAGAATAAGCCAACATCTTTGTGCTAGAGCCTTGTTTGTTCCTTTCCCATGTGCTTGCTTTACACCATTACGAATGTAAGACAGCAACTGCACCAAGTGTCTCAACTCAGCTCAAGACTTCAACAACTCTTCACCGCCTACAAACATCCATCGCCACATCAAAGTTACTAGAACATTCAAACATGGCCTCTGCTCAACTCAACCTCAAGCCCCGGGCCCCACAACGGCCGTGCCGAGGCTTCCAATCCACTCCGGCGAAAGCTGACCCTTTAAAGCCGGCGGCGCTACGAAGCGGAGACACCTTCGGGGCTGCATGCCGAGAAGGGACGGCTACGCCCGTGTCTGTGACGTCAGCTTTCTAGAAAGTCTGCTCAATGGTTTGTCATGACCGGGTGAAAGAGTTGTCCCGAGTCCCTGCAAGGATACGAGAAAAAAAAAAGTTTACTTGTTTGAAGCGGTGGAGGATATGCAGGTTGTGTATATAAATGGTGTGGTAGTCCGTAGATTGGCACCTCTATCAAAACACCCATAACTCTTCTTTCATCTCAATTCATTACATCTACACAAAGCTCATCTCATCAAAATGGCTCCCAAGGTTCTCGTCGTTCTCACTTCCCGTGATAAGATGGACAATGGCCATCCCACCGGCTGGTATCTGGTAAGTGTTTTCCCCCGCCTACGTCACACTCAAAACTGACCAACAATTCTGCAGCCCGAGTTTGCCCACCCTTACTACGACCTCGTCGGTGAAGACGAGTCCAACCCCAAGGCTGAAATCGTCGTCGCTTCCCCCGCAGGTGGCAAGTCTCCTCTAGATGAGGCTTCCATCAAGATGTTTGAGAATGACCCCGAGTCGGTCAAGTTCCTCAACGAGAAGAAGCAGATCTGGGAGAACACGCGACCTCTGAGCGAGTTCCTCGGCAAGGCGTCCGAGTTCGACGCAATCTTCTACCCCGGTGGTCACGGCCCCATGTTTGACCTCGTCAAGGATGAAACCTCCATCAAGCTCATCGAAGAGTTCTACAAGGCCGGAAAGCCCGTTTCTGCGGTCTGCCACGGTCCCATCGTCTTTGTCAACGTCACCATTGACGGAAAGCCTCTCCTTCAGGGCCGTGACGTCGCTGGTTTCAGCAACTCTGAGGAGGACGCTGTGCAGCTTACCAGTGCCATGCCCGCTCTTCTCGAGGATGAGATTAAGCGTGTTGGCGGAAACTACGTCAAGGGAGAGGACTGGGGTGAGAAGCTTGCTGTTGATGGATTGGTTATTACTGGACAGAACCCTGCTTCTGCGCATGCTGTTGGCAAGGTTCTTGCCAAGGCCATTGGCATTTAAGATGTCGAGATCTTTATGAGAAATGAGCTGCTAAGATGAGCATGTTAATGAATAAAACAAAAGATGAATACCCATCCTGTAATCTTCTGCTCCTTATCACCGTGTCAAACCCGTTAGAATGGATACCTTATTTCTCAATAACCTCCTTCCATGTGTTTCCCGAGAGATCCGTAGTATGGACCTTTACAACGATATCCCTGTCTATCAGAGCTCGAATACGACGGATACCTCACGGTTCGTTCGACTGCCGAGAAAAGAGCCATGGTGGAACTCGTAGGTCGCTTTCGGGTTGACGAGTTACATCGAACTGTTGATCACTTCGGCGCTCCCGAAGACGATTCCAGATCGACAATTGTACTCGCAAACTTGACTAATGCCCAAGGAAAAGCGGTGACCCTTCACCTGGCATATCGTTAGAGTTAGTAGATAGTTAACCATGCCTTTAAACAAAGCTCAAACCTCGGCAAGAAACATGGCAATATCGTATAAGTGGATTCATCTCATCCCCTGTTTGTACGCTTATTCAGGAAACCAGCTCGGTAGATGGCGTGGTGCCGGCATATAGAAGCCGACTAGAAGCTTGTGGGGAACACATCTGGTTCGAGAGTGACGTACGTAAGTTGGTCAGACTTTAAGTCGAGTTTGCATATCCTTTGAAGGAACATGCATAGAAGTATCTTGCAGACTGCAGAGTATCAGTTATCATAATGAGTTGTGACAAGTGAACTAAGCTGAGCAAAACCGGAACGAATGTCCATCAACGATACTCCTACTTCATGTGAAACCTAGGCTGACAAGACATACTTCTCAATAACAGGATAAATCTCCTCATACAGCCTACACCGCTCATCCAAAACCCTCTCATCAACAACCGTAGCCCCCGCCAGTCCACCCTCACCCCCTAAGCTCACAACATCAAACGGCTTATACCTCGACCCGACACTCGGCCATCCAGGTCCTGCCTCAGGATTCCTGATGAATTGACCAGCTACGCCGCGGAGGTACTTTGCAAACGTGTATAGTTGAGGGGTAAAAGGTATTCCACCTGCGTCGCCTTCGAATGTGGGCGTGCTGAAGAGGAGGGCTACGTCTGAGCCGTGGAATTTCCCCATCCAGGTGTATTT
This sequence comes from Fusarium duplospermum, assembly GCA_003946985.1. Taxonomy (NCBI): domain Eukaryota; kingdom Fungi; phylum Ascomycota; class Sordariomycetes; order Hypocreales; family Nectriaceae; genus Fusarium; species Fusarium duplospermum. The sequence continues at coordinate 91,900 of NKCI01000032.1, read as the reverse complement.
TTCGCCAAAGAGGGTTGTGATTGATGTGTTGAAGTAGAAGCGCCATGTTGGGTTATCAATCGAGGCAGAAATGTTGGCTAGAAGCCCTGAGGCTGTCATATCTGTTAGAAATGTTTGGTGAGAGGTGAGATGGTGAGCACTTACACACTGCCAGAAGAAATCCGTGTATATCGCCGAAGCAACATCAAAGTCATTCTTCAACTTTGGATCTTCCCTGTATACCTTGAGAATCGCCTCTTGCTGCTCCTTAGTAGCCAATGGCTCAGCGAGATAAGCATCCAGGAAGGTCTTCATGGTGATGTTCCGATTCACCAGCGCCCGCCCCTCTTCAGCAATTGTGCCCATAAGCACCGGAACCTTGGCATTCTTCCCCTCTCGCCATCTCTCAGCTCGTCCACTAGGAAGAGTAACATTATCAGTTACTGGGAGAAACGCTACTTGCGCCGTGCTCATGGCCTTGACGAGATCCTTCTCTGGGACATCCCGCATACACTGTAGCTGATCATCTGTATCATTGCATCCGACCGTAGCTGCCAAAGAGTCCCAGTTGGTCGTGTCATCAGGATTAGCTGTGCTTCCGAGAAGTCCAACAGACATTTGACCAGAAAACATCATTGCGCTGCGGAAAGGAGGTGGTGACTTGGAACCATAGGCGTTGACTTGGATATCGACCGACATGGAACCTGCTGACTCGCCCCAGATGGTGACCTTCTTCGGATCACCTCCAAAGGCACGAGCATTTGCCTGAACCCATTCGATAGCGATTTGCTGATCATACAGCCCGAGGTTGGTCTCTTCAGTCGGTACATCAGGGGAATTAGGAAACCCAAAGACTGCCACCGCATCAGTACACTTGTCCAATAGAGAGATTTTTTGAACTCACCATTTGTGCGATAGTTAAAAGCGAACGCAACAATGTCTTCATATCCAGCAAATCCACTGAGGTCAATCTGACCGTTCCCCTGCTGCCAACCACCTCCGTGGATGAACAACACAACAGGACGACCCTCTGGAGGCTGAGGGCTCGTTGGCGCAAAGGCATTTATGAAGAGACAATCTTCGCTCTCTTCAGATCCGGTGCCAAAGAAATCCTTGAGGATATCCAACCCGGGAGTGAGTTCTATCACAGAGTCAGATTCCACCTTTACTTGAAACACAGTGGGTTACTCACCGTTGTCAACAAACAACTGCGGGCACGAAGGTCCAAAATCAGAGGCATTCAACGGCTCCGTCCAAGGCTCAGGTTTCTTGGGTCGGCTAAATCGCTCTGGTTTAGCGGCATAGGGGATGCCTAGGAACTTGTTGACAGGTGCAATCGCCGCTGGAAGAGTGGTGGTCTGACCGATGACAGGCCCCGAATCGAGAGCAGCTGTTGGATTGGAATCGGTTGTGTAAGTCGGCGCTCCATCGGCGCCGACTAAGATTGGGAGGGCAAAGGGTGTGAGTGTTGTAAGAGGCTTCATGGTAATGGTGTTGGCTTGAGTGCCCTGCTCCTCTGCCTATCCCTATGTGGGAGCGCATCACTTATATACTTTTACAACAAATACGATAGTCTTATAAGTTCAATTTCCAATTACATAGCCCCACCGTCAAGAGTCGGGGGAATCTTCAGACTTGCGACAGATTCAGCCCTGTCCCGGCTGAGCAAACGCCATCCGCCTTACCGTCTTGGAAAATAGCAACACGCTGACTGGTCAATCAATCTTTGCCAGTGGCTTTGTAACGGCATGTTAAAGATAGATGACGTGGGCTGTTTTCGTTTCATTGTCCGTATCCCTCGCTTTCTAGGCAGACTTGAATGACCAAGTCAGATACGACGAATGCGAGCAACGCGGGATATCAACCGCCGGTGGAGAAGACAGCAGAGAACCAATCTGCTGGATCCGATCTGCAGGCTACATAAGAAGCCCAACCAGAGTCAATGTGGCTTGCTTGGATTCAAGGACGAATACATGGCGATCCCTCGGAGTGGAGAGACATACTTCAGCTCAGACAAGTTGAACCAACCATGGAGTTCCCCCAGCCGTTGATCATGACAATATTTAACACGAGGCCGCCACATAGGCAACGGGAAATATCATGGAATATCATGTTAATAACAAAGCTCAGAAACAGCTCGCTACAACATCATCATGAGGCCTCCCTGCCAAGACAAAGCATCAACCTTGTTGATTAACCTCCTCTGCGACTGTCTTGTTCCAACCATGCAGCCAGAAACAGTCAGCCATCGTGTAGCATCCAAGACAATAAAAGACTGTAAAGACAAGACGAGACAAGACAAAGCAGCTCCTTAAGTCAAAACTGTCCTTGGTTTTTACATCCACATCCAAATTCAAATCGAATGGGAAACCCATCAACACTCTCCTGAATACATCTCCACAATCCTTGTCTCTTCCATTGTTATCAATCAACCAGTAACGCCCTATTACCTATACACCAGGACAACCAGATAATACCCAAAGAAAATAAAAGTGTCAGTAAGACAGTCAGTTGTAGTCAACCCCATTGCAGCCTCCTGCTCATCGTCGTTTCCATCCATCCAGGGGAAACCATTGTAAAGGAACGCGCATTCTCCGCCTCTTGCGGGACTGTTTGGTATCAAATCATCCGCCCATATTCGCCAGTCGCCTGTTCTTTTGCCCTTGAATTCACATCCTAGAAGCTCCAGGCTTGTTTGCGATCCCCTTGTGTTTTTGTTTTTCCGTTTCCATCATCACAACTCCATCTGTGAGTATGCCGCCAGAATGCCGTCTTAACCCATCTTGACATCGCCATTGGTCTCAGGCTCAGTCTTGGGCAGCACCGGCTTCTCTTCATCCTTATTCTGCCTTCGCTTGCCCATGCGATCCAACCATTGTTCAGCGCTGACAATGGTACCGTCAACAACACCACTCACTTGAGTCACCATGTCCAGACCTTCCTTGGCTAGGACAAGAACCTTCTGCGCACCCTCGGTAAGGGCCGAGTCGCTGGCTTGATGTCCGTTCTGGTTGCTGTCTGACTGGGTAGCGACACGGAACCGTTGGGGCAGACTTGTGAGATGGCGGCGCACAAGAATTCGTGCGTTCTCAGGTAGGGCGCCACCTGCATACTTTGACACAGTCAAGATTGCATCCTGAAGGGTCTTAAGGACATCGCCCTTGAGAGTAGAGATGCGGGCGGCAAGTGCGCTTCGACATTGTTGCTGTGAGTTGTCAGGCGCTTCATTGTTGGCCTCACCCTGCAAGAGCTGCTTCTCTGACCCATTCTGCTGTGCTGCAGATGGGTTGTTTGCCTGTTCGTACTGCTCGAGAGTGGTCTTCAAGGCGCTGATGACACGAGCGATATGGCCATTCGCCCAACGGAGCCATTGAAGGCAATACTTCAAACTGCGGAGGCTCTCCTCACTCATCGCGACGCTCAACCCCGATGTCGACATGATCAGCCGAGACTGCCAAGCGCCACTGGATCGCGAGGTTGGTCGCGATGAGCTTTGCGTATCAGCTGTTTCGGTGTAGGCGGGTGATCGCAGCTCATCATAAGCCGGAAGGGTGTCAATGGTACTTGTCGTTGACATGCGACGAGAGGACGCCCTGGTAGGAGGAGAGAAGGGCTCTTGTTGTGTTCCGGCATCAGCCGGAAGCTGCTGAAGCCCAGCGATATGCTTCATGCCTTCACCCTCAAGCCGTTTGTTACTGACTGGTTCGCCCTCGTTGTCCGTCTTTCGTCGCTTCTTGCTATTACCGGCCTCCAGATCTGATGCCGAGCTATTCTGCCTCCGACCGGCACCCAAAAACCATCGCACACCACCTTCAACACCTGTTACTCTACCAACAGAACCGACAGTGTTGGCGATAGGCGTCAGGTAGCCTTCGACGTATTCAGCTCCCGATCGGAAACGTGGAGAAAAGTTCTTGGCGCCTCCATACGCCGAGGTGGCCCCTTCAATTGTGCTCGCCAACAAGGGGTGCGTGGTTGTAAGAAGAGATAATAACGGCTCTGGTTGCGGGGATTGTGGTTGAGTTCGATTCGACGACTGGAAACCGTGAGAGGTCGGCGGACTCACAGGGAGCGATGTGTTCCTGTGAGGGGGTGATGATATGAAGTCTATGACAATTATCAGTCGATCATGATCCACGCCTCGCGCGTCGCATGCATGAGGAACACAAACCCGCTCTCAAATCGCCGAGAGCCTCGGCGGCTAATCGCACGTCAGGGTCATCGAGACTGACGCTGCTTGACCTTGCATCAAGAAGTCGATCAGGGGATGGAGCGCTGACGACGCTATTACTGCTCGCATCGAGATCCATTCTTGTCGGACTATCCATAGTTTGAGGTCCCAACGGCGCTAGGGGATGGTAAGAATGAATGGGATTCAACGGAGGCCAATGGTTCTTGGGAGGGTCGAGGGCCATTTCGCTGGTCAGAGAGCTGAGCGACGGCAGCTTGATATCATTATCGGCCTCGAGATGTGACAGAGGTGGTAGCTCAGTGTTGGGAACATCGGGGAGCTTTATCGCATGGGCGGAATTGGAATAAGCTGGAGGGGAAAATCCCATCAGAGAAGGCGGCGGTCGAGCAGGCGGTGGCCCGAGGAGGGCTTCGCGAGAGGAGGAGGTCTCGCGATCGCTCGTTGGGGCAAGCATGTGATTGCGCTCCATGGCGGCGCTGTGCGTCGGTGATAAGACGGCTACGTCAATCGGACATCGGAACGGGATACGAATAACAGAGCGGCCACTGGCCGTATAAGCAGGCGTGAAGTCGTCGAGACGGAAGATATAAAAATTCGCTTCTCTTATAGTGGAGAGGGAGGAAGAAGCGGCGGAGAAAATGGTTGGGGGGAAAAGGAAGATGGTAAGGGCGCCTCGTGTGGTGGATGAGGTGACGGCAAACAGGAAGGGGAAGGAGCGATCGTGGGGGGGAAAGAGAAGCAGAAAACGTCAGGCGCCCACGGGTCGCTCCAGCTGCAGGGACCGGCTGAGAACAGGCGCGCGAGACGACGGCGTGAACCCACTAAAAACCGGGCCGGGCTTGAAGGCTTTCAGTACGTACGTGAAGTGGGATGGGATGGGATGGGATGCCCGTGACTTTTCTCAGTGGGTTTTTTGGTCGCCAGTTCAGTGGGGAAGAAGCCTCGCTAGAAACCTGGAAGCCTGTGAGACCGTCGACGGGGATGAGGGACGGGAACCTCTGTCGGTCTCAGTCAGCAGGTACCGCAGGGGTATAGGGACCAGGTTATCGGGGCGACAACACTTCTCTCCCGACGTTTGAGGACAAGATGATAAGAGGTGAAGGGGGGAAAGCCAGAGAGGGGATATCAACGTTCCTGACCATCACAAGATTTAACTCGCATTCCCTTTCTCCTGGCGCGAAATACTGGGGCTGTACCTGAAGAGGAGGACCTGGGCGGGTCTTCCACCTCGAGCACGTGTCAAAGCCGGGGCAATGATGATGATGGCGGCGCGGGAAATCATTTGCGGTTGGATCACATGCAAAGATTAAAATCTGCGTTGCGTTACGTTGCGCGTGCCTGCCGGGTCAACGTTGGTAGGCCGCCCGCCCGAGCCATGCCAGAGTCACTAACAGGATCAACTTTACCGAATCTTGTTTCCCGAACGCCGTTGCAACTCAACTCGCTGATGATGTACGCAACCACTCCTCATTATCCACGGAGGATCATATCCTCGTTCAATCAATGCGCTAGAGCCATTAGGTATCCTGCCACCAATCCTGTCGCAATGCCAGTCGAGCAACTTTGCTTGATCATGGCTTGCTCATCTCGGGTTGAAGCTCTGCCGTCTTGACGTTGTCACTGTCCACGTCCAATCCCCTCGAGAATCACACAAACCAGTCGGCATTCGGCCCGCTTGGCAAGTCTCGACCTTGTGCCTGATGCCCTCTCAGCCAAGAAAGATACAGTACCTAATGTACCCGGGCTGCCGGTCTTTTCTCTTGGGTGCATCGTCAAAGTCCGACTACACCACACCAAACACATGTGAGGCATCTGACATGTGCCAACGGTGGCAACTCACATCCAACAAAGGTCGTAGCCGCAACACACCTCTCACCTCGCTGTCGCAATTAGGAAATTTCGTGACATGACAATTAATCAACGTGCAAACTCTGGTTCCCTCCAGCCGAGGCCGAAGCTCTACACCATCACGGACCTCAGTTCTGGACAGCTGTTGGAGTAAGCTTCTTGTTTAGGTTTAGTGGGGTCCAAACTGATGCCGAGGAGATGGTTTTGTATCGCCATTGTTTGGCTTTGACGAACAGAGTGCCTGATGCGGAGTGCAACATGCGAGATGTTAACCGGCCCCGGTCGATTCGATGCTCATGGGAGCATCTTTTCACGATACAATGTGCTCATTCCAGCGGTCGGTCGACGCTCACCGAGAGATCCATTCCCCAACAAAAAGGATTCCAATGGCGAGCTAAAGGTCGTGTGCCTTTACCACATGAACGAGAACGAGCGCCACCCACCAGAGGCAATGAAAGTTTGCAGCCCATGGTTTGGTGTCGACACTTCGGATCGCATCCCGGCATTGTGTGTTTCGAGGTCAGCTATAAGCTGGCTTGATAATGGCCTCAGGATGCCAATCGGCAGTTGTCCAGATGATCCATAAAGGCTCAACAACTTCCATCCATCACATGATAAAGCATCTTTGTTGAACTGAAAAAATGTCCGGCTCCTCTGACACCGCCCAAGCAACGAGAGAAAGTAAATACTCGGGCAGTTCTTAATGGAACCACAATGTCTCCTTCTCCGCACCACGAAATCGCAGCTTCATCAACGGCTCCACGGCTGGTATGACAGAATGCCACCCTGTTGCGGGCTAGATGATGGTCTGCACTGTCTAGAGGGTGCGTTATAGAGAAAGGAAAGAAAAGAGAAGCTTTCGTAGCTCTGCAAGTTTTTTTTTTCTACCGGTCCCGCAAACATCTTCCATCACGTGATTATACGGATCAAGCTACCCCACCACATCCGACATTTTACCGACCTCATCCACGCCAACACCTTGGCCGTCAACGCTCGGCCAGGCTGCTCCCAAAAGATGCCAGCGAACCTCTGGCTTGAAACTGACCAATACCATATTGCGCTGCGGACAATCATGACTGCCTGCGCTCTTGTATAACCCCCTAATTCTTCCATTCCATTCTCTCTTTTCTCGTGCTTCGCCATCTGTATCGTCGTCCCAAGTTCTAGATCCTCCCGCTCGAGCTGTCCATCCTCGCGCTTCTCCTGTCGCATCACCAATTGACGATATAACGACCTCCTTTCTACCCCTCCGACCTACAACCTCGAGTTGACTTGATCCGCCTCTAACATAACGACCTCTACTTCTTCTCCTCCATAAGCCCTTCATCATGGCGTCCGCATTATTCTTCCTCGACCTCAAGGGCAAGGTGCGTCCAGCTTATCCCCTGTCGCTATAACCACCGCCGACATGACGCTGATCTGGCTTTGCGCAGACCCTTCTCGCCCGCAACTACAGAGGTGACATTCCCATGTCGGCCGTCGAAAAGTTCCCCGTCCTCCTCTCAGAAGCCGAGGAGGACTCGTCCGCCGTCCCGCCATGCTTCTCACACGAGGGCATCAACGTGCGTCATCCCCTGGAGCTACTACAGCTGTAGCTTCGCTGACCAGCTTCCCCCAAATGCAGTACCTCTACATCCGTCACAACAACCTCTACCTCCTCGCCCTCACAAAACGAAACACAAATGCCGCCGAGATCCTCCTATTCCTCCACAAGGTCGTCGAAGTCTTTACCGAGTACTTCAAGGCTCTAGAAGAAGAGTCGATCCGCGACAACTTTGTCATCATCTACGAGCTCCTCGACGAGATGATGGACTTTGGCTACCCCCAGACCACAGAGTCCAAGATCCTCCAGGAGTACATCACCCAAGAGTCCCACAAGCTCGAGATCCAGGCCCGCCCGCCCATCGCCGTCACAAACGCCGTGTCATGGCGTTCCGAGGGCATCCGCTACCGCAAGAACGAGGTGTTCCTCGACGTCGTCGAGTCCCTCAACCTTCTCGTTTCCGCAAACGGCAACGTGCTCCGTTCCGAGATTCTTGGCGCTATCAAGATGAAGTGCTACCTGAGTGGTATGCCCGAGCTGCGTCTGGGCCTCAACGACAAGGTCATGTTTGAAACAACGGGTCGGGCCACCCGCGGCAAGGCTATCGAGATGGAGGACGTCAAGTTCCACCAGTGTGTGCGTCTGTCGCGTTTCGAGAATGACCGAACCATTTCCTTCATCCCCCCGGACGGCGAATTCGAGCTCATGTCTTACCGCCTGAACACACAGGTTAAGCCCCTGATCTGGGTGGAGTGTGTGGTCGAGTCTCACTCGGGCTCCCGTATCGAGTACATGCTCAAGGCCCGCGCCCAGTTCAAGCGCCGCAGTACCGCCAACAACGTCGAGATCGTCGTTCCCGTCCCTGATGACGCCGACAGCCCTCGTTTCCGTACCAACATCGGATCCGTCCATTATGCGCCCGAGCAGAGCGCCATTGTGTGGAAGATCAAGCAGTTCGGTGGTGGCAAGGAGTTCCTCATGCGCGCCGAGTTGGGCCTACCGAGTGTGAGGGGCGATGACGAGCAGGGAGGTGGTATGATGGGTGGTTTCGGTGGAAGCATGGGTGGTGTTGGAGTTGGCAAGGGTGCAAAGCGACCTATCCAGGTCAAGTTTGAGATTCCTTACTTCACCACCAGTGGAATCCAAGTGCGGTATCTCAAGATTACCGAGCCCAAGGTACGTAACACTCATAGATATTCACGGATCATACTAACTGTTGCAGTTGCAATATCCCTCCCTCCCATGGGTTCGATACATCACCCAATCTGGAGATATTGCTGTGCGACTTCCCGACGCCGTCTGATTTCAGTCTTGAACGGCAGAGACAAACCATTTATTTACACATAACCAACCCATCCCTCCAACCGAGCCGTGCCTCTCAAGCATGCCCATCTCAACGTCACCGACATGTTTATGCGATTGCTCAAAGCCTGCATTGAAAGCGCAAGGAACCTTTGTCCAAAGTGATCAAAGGTGCATCGAGATGAAGGAGATGGACAACCGAAGGGAGCTAGCTGCAAGAGCTGAGTAGGAAAGGGGACGGGACCATTTTATACCGAAAACTCAGCGAGAGGAATGAATAATAGAAACCACAAGATCGATCTTCACACCGTCGTCGTCAATCTGATTCCCATGATGGGTTAAATAACCACGTAACGTATTCAAAATTCAAGAATGGATCAGCGAGAGGGAGTGTGATGAGTTACCAGACTCGGAGACTCGACAAGAAATCCATCCATAGTCCCATAGTGTATAGAGGGGTATACACTTTTACCGCGATCCACTTGACTGCGTCGATGACTCGCGGACAACAGGAGTCTGCCACTCAAACCATGCAAGATTCTCTGCTGTAGTCGCCGGATTCTGCGGATCAAGAAACACCTTGACGAGAAAGGCGCAGGGATCGTCCTGAGCAGTGTCTGGGTCTATCAAGGCCAGGTTGTCAGTGGCCAAGTCAATAAACTAAACATAACGGGCAGATACTCACAACCCTTTGGTGCGTCGTTATACCGCCACTCGTTATGCCGCCACAGATTCCGGTCCAGGAACAGCTGGTTCGTGGACTCATTGCCACTAGCATCCTTCCTAGGGCTGAGCGCCATCAACCCCAGGATGATGGGCAATTCTCCCCCCAGGCCCCGCGACTCTGGAGGGTCCCGGGAAGGTGAACGGTATGTTCGAGGCAGGAGACTGGGCATCCAACTGGGCGACCTGCCAGCAACATAGCGGACCGGCGCACCCCCATCTCCCATAGGACTTTCTAGTGTGACCACCTGGGAGAGACCAATGCGGTTATCTCGAGGGTGGAAAATGCGTAAAAGCTCCCAGCCACCTGTAGCATCAGTGAGGGGATCTTGGTCAACGACCATGATGGGGAGTAAGGGGTTGCAGGCAGCGACGGAAAAGGTCTTGTACTCTGTAGCGCAGAAACATTCCCCTGTCTCTGGGTCCATCACATATTGACCACTGTGGTCGAGCCGCATGAGATACCCAGCACCTCCCTCTTCAGGCCGGTACCAGTAATATCCTAGAGCCTCGGAGACCTCGCCGTTGGAGTACCGCATCACCTTGCTTGGATATTCGCCCGAGTACATATGTGGCTGGCGAGGTGGGATGAGATGATGATATTCGTCTCGTTCTGGCTCTGCAATCAACAGTTTGTTGACGATAAAGAGGAAGCTCAGAGGGGGTGCATGGCTCCCGGAGCTTCCTTTTCCACGGCTGTGCCTAGACTTGCTCTATTCGCTGTCAGTTTACGCCCCGTAAAGTGTAGAAGCCGCATCGTACTGTTTTACTAGACATGGTCAAAGTTAGGATTGCCTCTTGCGAATAGTCCAAGATAGTCAGGGTGGTGTATCGTGCTCTACCTCTCCCTCAGCCTCGTCAACCCCCGAGTAAACCTCCATCTCTTTATGTCCTCTCGAGACCGGATCCGCTCCATACTCGGCGGCAGAGCCGCAAATTCGCTGCCCAAGAACGTCCGCCTGAGGCCGGCCTACTTGGGCCGCCATGCTGTCCACCATAACCCTTGACACAGAGGGCATCCAGGACAGCTTCTCCACCTCCACAGCATCCCCTTGACGGAGGAATACAGCTTCAGAAGCAGCATAAACGGCCGAATGAGGTGCATCACTATGACGTTGCCCCACGTCGACCCGAGGGAAACTGTCAGCTCGACGCCATGTGTCCGGGTGCATGTCTGCCAGACATCCAAGAAGCATGGACCGATTCGGCAACTGTCGACAGCCCTGCCGTACCATTGGCGAGCGAGGCCCTGGTCTTCGTCTCAACTTAACCCCGAGGATTGGTGCCACGCCTGCTCCACGCTATCTCTCCGACTCTGGTGTGTGCGTCCCGCAGTGCAGCATGTGTACGTGATGGGGGGGCTTGGTCTCGAGAGCCAGACCCCAGTTCATGCAGAGCGGCTGCGGGCCGGACCCTCTCACTTGATCTTTTGTTGACACCGGTCTCCCTCTGTTGCTCGGCAAATGTGGTCGGGGGGTTTCTCGAGCTGAAGAGGACACCAAAACCTGGTGTGTGGCTCCAAGTAATGCCATCCCTTGCTAGACCGGTTGAATGAGATGCAGATGCGCCTGCTCACGGGCCAATGGAGCTGTCCTCCAGATCTTTGGCCGTCGATCCATTGTTGGCGCTAGCACTCTTGCTTCCCCAGTTGATGGCACCACGGGTGTCTTGCTTCTAGGTTCTGCGGTCATGGTGGCGGTTTCAGTTGAAGATGGGAGCTGAGTCGCGTTTGAGGCCAGAAGACTCCCATGTCCAGAAGGCATGCAAGGGTATGGTAGATCTTCCCCGGGGTTGAAGCACCACAGGGTCCTAGTAGTCTGACCCGAATCTCTTGGTGAGGGACTTTCATCGGGTAGCCCTCTTGCCGAAAAAGCAACCAAAGCGATGCCCAAGGCTTTGAGCGTGCGTCGAAGCGCGGGGATCTAGCAATGACTTCCGAAAGGAAAGGCAGCATCCCGAGCCGACCTCGGGATAGTCCGTGTCGAAGCCATGAATCCCTCGTATCCCAGTTGCAGCTGGCCTGGCTTGTCAGAGGGGGGCACAGCCATCACGACTGTTGGTAGCATCCACACCATGTACGTCCTTGCTTCGACCAGAATCTCGGACACTTTGAGGCACCCGACGGTAGAGGTTGCAGCGGTTAGATAGATGATCAGTTGATTCCAAGACTAGGTAGCGGGCAAATCATCTTGAACTGGGCAACGTTGGCGAGGCTGCATTTATCCTATAAGCCATTGGTAACGGCAGCACACTCGTGCTCGTCATGACAGCCAATGCCAACGACGCTGATATGCAAGACGTGGTTGCCTGAGATGATGAGCCGCGGAAAGCGATGAATTAAGGTCCGTCAGGTGTTGCTAGCTATCTCGGGCAGAAACAGATCCACCCAATGCTTTGTAAAGAGACCTTGCTCATGTCGGGAGACTATCCGTAAAATGTTGACAGCTCTGTCAAGCACTAGTACCAGTCGTCGGGTTCCAATGCAGCGTAGGTTATTTCAAAGGAAGGGACTTTAGTACACGACCAATATCCTTTGTCGTACTGCATAAATTGTAACTTGGTCCTGTTTCGAACAATGGCGTGAAGATCATGGCATGCTGTCGGTCGCGGTCACTTGCTGTGGTTAGAGAGTCGTGAGTTTAAAGTGCAAAGACACAGGAAATTTCGGGGCAAAAGGTCATTTAAATAGGAGAAAAATGCAGTCGCGTCGATTGTAATTTGATTTAGTGCTTGTTGCCTCGTCGCGTTGGGCGGATGGTTCGCATTTGGTATTTGATGCCTTTCTGCGCCTCTTGCATGGGTTGCGATCCCATAGATCCAGAGGCTCAATCACAGTGAGTTCTGAATCTTGGGATGCCCCAATTGCCCGTCGATCAACGGCGGTTCCGTTTTAAACGGTTCGTCGAGGAATAAGACGACCTATCCTCTTGGTCAACTTGGGTTCATCCTCAACCCGACCGTTTTGCCCGCTTGGCTGGTCCAGATTCGTCGTCAACTGTCATCTCGACGTCAACCGAAGATGTCGAAGCAATCGCTTCTTGGAGCAACTTCTTCTCTCCCAGTCTGACCTCAATGGCCATGCGGGTCCGCTGGCTGAGGTCCTGTCCCTGGAGCAGAATTTGATCCTCAGAGGTACTCGTTGGGTATTTCGACGCAAGAGCTTGCAGTGTCTTGGCCAGGACAGCGTGGTGGATTTCATCTCGTTTTCGCTTGTCGGGAATAGCTTCAGGCTGACCCTTCTTCACCCCCTTGAGGAACGTCTTGAGTTGCTGTTGGAGATCCTCGGGCATGCTCTCAAACCGGGCAGGGCCTGAAAATGTGCCATCCGAGTTCACCTCTCCAGTCTCCCGCTCCAGCACAAAGGTGTCTTCAAACTCTTCCTCCTCCTCGAGATCGTGACGCTAGCCCAAGTCAGCAAGTCAGCCGTTAACTTCATTTTCAAGACATACTAGTTTTTCCAGTACTTGGCCAGAAATGCCAAAGTTGAGTCTCATTACTGACTCCACCACGTCCCAGGGAATTTCGACAACATCATAACGAGAATGCCTCTCGGTCACGTAGCCGTACCGCCTGAGCAGTTCCGAGTTGGGATGCGGTCCATAGTAATTGAAGATCTCCTCACCAGCCTTGATTGGCCTCAAGCTGGTTACCGTGAGACTCTCTTCTTCGTGGTTCACGTGCGCCTATATCCAAGTCAGCTCTGTCGCCCTCACTCACTCACACCGACACATACGTTGAATTCTGCATCGGCATTCAAAATGTCGGCCATTGGCACCATGCCCATCATGGATTTGCCTTCTCGGTCCTCCACCCAGCCATCTGTCTCCTCCTCTTCCTCATCCTCATCGTTCTCGAGATCAAAGGCATACGCCATGATTGTGCTACCCATCCGGTGCGCAATCTCGACAAGATCGTCATCACTTCGGTTCTCGCCGCCAAAGATGCCCGAGTTGTTTCGAATGATGGGGAGAAGAGTCTTGCGGAACATGTTCTCCGCGTCCGCCTTGCCGATTTTGTGACGCATGTGACTGGCCTGTAGCTGGTCTAGTTCGCTCTCAGACCAGAACATGGGCGTATCAAACGTGGAGGGGAGCACGTCAAAGTAGGGCTTCCACGGTGACTTTTCGCCTTGCAAGTACTCATAAATCATGACGAGGATTAGAGAGCTCCAAGAGTCCAATCGCGGTGCCTCATCGTCCTCGTCATCAATGACCTTGTCAAGGTCAAAGACGTCGGGAAGCTTCTTGGGCAGCTCTGACGTTTCAACATTGATGATGCCCTTTCTAGGAATGGTGAAGAGTGTCGTCTCAGCAGGAATATCCTGTAGGGCAACTATAAAAGTCAGTATCGCCGAATGAACTAAGGAATATCGACTTACTTATACCACGGCCCGCATTGCGGTCTCGAAGGTCGACAATCTTGATGGCGTCGGAGAATGAGGCCCCTGGGAGTGACTTGAACCAGAGGAGAAACTTCTCACTGCCTGCATTGAAGGATTCAGAATCCATTGTGACTTGAATTTGAAGCGAGCACAAGAAATCTGTTGGTGTGAGGTTGAAGAAGAATATTACAGGTGCGATGGTTAAGACTGAGGACAGTGCAGATAAAACTTTTTCATTAGCGGGCGCTCGATCTGCACTGTGCATTCTAGGGTAGGAGCAACACCAGCAAACCAACCAAAATCATTCTAGGCTGCTTGTGAATAACCTCATTATATCACATTTCTGAAACTTGGATAAACAAAACAATTCATTACTCTTAATATACCCGACATTAAAGACTTTTCAGAGTCATGGCTATTGATACAAGTCTCGCAACGCCACCACTGCCAACACCAAACAAAACACAATGACGCTCTGCCGTATGCCGTATGCCAGTTTGTTATTTCATGATCCAAGCGAAAAGAAAAAATAAAATAAAATAAAGCCAAACCTCATCACTACTCGGCCGGCCTATCCCTCTTAATCTCTCTCTTCTTAGGCTTCAGCCACTCCTCCATGCCCTCGGGCCAATACACTCTGTTCTTGGGTCCTCCCATGCCAAAGTCCTCGGCGCTCACGATCCTCTCGGGCACCTCTATCTCGTCTTCTACCTCACCATTGACGGCGTTGGTCTTCTTCTTGCCCTTCTTGGGCTTCTTCTTGATTGCCTTTCGTGGCTCGTCCTCGCGTTCGTAGGGAACGACGTTGTTGAACGAGTCCCAGCCTGGTAGTTTAAAGGTGCGCATTAGCTCGAAGACGGCTTGCTCCTTGTCCTTAGCTTCAATCATGAGGTCCATATCGTGGGCACAGGGTGGTAGTGTCTTGACTCGTGCAGAATGCTTGCGCCGCTCTCGTGGGGTAACCGCGCCGGCGGTTTGCTCGCTGTAATGCATCTTCTGAGTGATGCCCTTCCTTGTCCATGTCTTTCTGATGCGGTCATAAAGACCTATGATATCCTGGGTGCCTTCTCGTATGCTTGGGTCGAAAATGATATTGTGGTGGTGATAATCCAGTACCAATGGAATATTGAGCTCCTCGCATATGGGGAGTAGATCGTGGACGCTCCATGCAACGTCATCATTTTCCAATACCAATCGCCGTTTGACGCCATCCGATAGCTTTGCATAATTTTCGCGGAACCGGTCCAAAGTTGCTTCCTTGTCGCCATAGGTACCTCCCATATGCAAGATCATGACTGCGTCGCGGTTCATTTGCTCAGGAAGCTTGAGTAAACTGAGCATCTCATCGTGGTACTCGAGGTCGCGAATGGCTGCGGCAACAACCTCCTTTCGCGGACTTCCAATCTGGGTGAACTGGCCGGGATGTGTCGTAAGGCGATGGCCTAGCTCTGCTGCAACTTTGCCAGCTTCAGCTAGGACATCAGATGCAAATGGCGCCAACTTGTACCCATATTCCTCGTGGCTTGCAAAGGGGAACATTTCGCTGCTGAGTCTCATGAATTTGATGCCGTACTTGTGGTTCCACCGAATCATCTTGACAATATCTCTCGCATTGGCCAGTCCTAGCTCTTGCACATACTTTTGTCCTCGCTCACGATCCGCTGGCTTACTCTTGTCGGGTCGGTTCTTGGTAGGATGCTCAGGTTCTGAAGGATGTTGGAGGGGATGCCGATGATCGAGGATAGATGCGATTCGGCAGGTTCTCGATGAAAAGACTGGGGGGCTTGCATTGCGTAGATACGTGTTTAAGCAGGCCTATGCGAGTCAGTCATCGTCGTGTCTCTCACTCATATGGAGTGAGCGGCAAGATCTTGCCTCATGGGGATGCGCTCACATAACCAAGCCGCCCCGACCACGGCAGGGGAAGTCTGTCGCTGTTGACGGGGGGAGGTCTGTTTGCGCCTCTTTCAAAACCCTCATCGTCGGCCTTGGCGTCGACAATATCACCCGCAGCCAACTCGGCCTGATACCCGTCCATGGGAGCCTTTTCAACGCTCTGGGCATTTCGTCCACAGGTGGAGGGGATAGTGTCATTGGGTGGTGGTGTGCGCATCTTGGGCCGGATATTGCGTTCCATGGTCGGCTCTACTTTGACATGAAGATCTGAGGATTCAACTGCAAGTCGCTGTCTTCGAACGGCATTCTGCAGTTTGTGTTCCATCTCGCTCAGCTCGCGCATGGCTTCCTCGACACCCTCTCCTGTATCCCATACCGCCTTGTTCTTGCGCTTGTCGGGGATTTCACATTTCAGGATTCCCTTTCTATCCTTGTCAATATCCATCTTGTCGGATGCGAGATGATCAGCCGTAGTAGCAGCGGCAGCGTCTCTCAGTCTTCGGCTACTTCGTCTGGGGGCATCAGGTCGTTGCGGCGCGGGAGGTGGTGGATGAGGGCCATCTCTCTTTCGTTTCGGCGTCATGTTGGAGAGCCCTCTGCTGTGTCGGTGCTTTGATACAGGGACAATGAAGCTCGCAGCAGCAGAGGCGAGGAGGCGTGATCGCATACAGTAGCGCAGTCTCAAGCTGAGGGCGAGACGCAGGGGCAATGTCTGAGATGCAGGGACTCGAGGGCCTCAAATAGGTAGTCGTAGAAGGTAGAGGCGACAGTGAAAGATGAAGAGGCAGTGAAGAGCTAGTTGCCTTGGTACCTGGGTTATGCGTGCATGTCTCTCTTGTATCCCTCACGACCTCAAGCTGCGATGTTGTAGTCGGAGGAAGTGGCCCGAAGAGCCAATGACGCACGTCGCGTCATGCATGGCTTTTGGGGCGACGATGTAATAATGGGAGGGCATAGGGCTATCCGACGAGAGCCCCAAGGATGCGATTGGGGGGTGTTTTTTGGTCCAGTGCGCCCGGTAGGGGCATTTCCGGGGGCAATGAGCCCGCTGCAGGGCCGGGCCAGGCCAGCTAGGGATCAATTAGCAGTGGATGTGCTGGGCTTGTTGCCCCCCGGAGCTCCAGTCCCTGCGCCTGTGCTGTACTGTGATGCGCTGTTAAGCGCGGATGAAATCGATCGTTGACCGGTTTTCTCGATCGAGGCTGCTTTGATGGCGATGAAGTCATCTCGACTTTTGGTGTGAGGTCACGGATCGCCGATCGCGGGCTGGCCAAGGGTACGTACCCCAAGGGCGTTTGCTCCGCTCTGACGCCTCTTGCCAGGTCCAAGCGGCAAAGATCTTCGCCGTGAAGAAACGAAGAGGAAACAAACGCCTGAAGATCTGGGAAACAGCTTGGCAAAGCATTCATAGCTGGGGTGAGCCAATCCCAAGCTCTGGGTGCGCTCCGTCGTACTGGAAGAAATGCTGCACCACTCACGCCCGAGCTGGGTGTGAGACATGTCTCTGAAATTTTGCATCAAGATGATCTCAAGAGGCTCCCAATTGAGCAACTAGCAAGTTGTCGAAGCTCACGGCCGAAGCTGGTGTGCTAATCAGCTTCCTCGCGTACCTGGGTCTACAGGCCTCATGCTTGTCCTCGATGGATGTCTGGCTAGAGAGGTCTCGGTCAGCACCCGGAGAAGCATCCAATGTCAACCAGTGCTTCGGATGTTGCCCTAGCACACGACTCGCACGAAAGCCGCGTCCCGTTTGTCGTCCCGCCTGTGTCATCATTGGCCGCCACTGTGTGGTCATGTTGCGAGAGCTGCAAGCCATTGACCGATGCATCATCTTTGCTCCTGAAACAGAAATGCGATTAGTGATTAGTGATCTGGGAGGATAGCCGCATCCCTCGTGACCCAGATGTCTGGGTGATTTCCTGACGCCAGTCGTCTTTGTTCATCTTGCCATGGATCAAAAGAATGGCGGCACTGTCAAGGTTCGTTCGCGTCGCGGACCTCCCTTGTAATAGGCCGTCCTACATACAGGGCAGTCGTGCCGCTCGATCAAGAACCATGATGAGAGACATTTGGAATGGAATGAGTGACCACAGGTGTTTAGTGTCAAGATGTCATCGTCTTCCATATCCAAATTGGTGTTGTTAGACTGCGCTGCCATGCCCTCTCCCTCGCTCCGTGACTGGGTCCTGGAAGCCACCGTTGAAGCTTGATCAACAGGTAGGCGTGGATCATCGCCAACGGTATGTGCGGGTTCCGGTATCAAGGGACCGACCAAAGGGCCGATGCAAATAGGGCTGCATGATATTAGCCATGGCCTGCAGACAACTGTGGAGGGCCCGCCGCCGAAGAGCTCCGGCCGAGCCACAGGGAAGCGGGTCAGCCGGACCCTCGGCCTCGGGGATGCACTCACCATTCGCCGAGCTCGGACGCCGAAGCCACGACTTCAATATCGGCATCTTCAGACGGAGCAGATCGTTGAGCGGCCGATGAGCAGGTTGTTACAGTGCTGAGCTTCCGGCGCGCGCGATCCAGCTGATCGGGTTGCGGATTGTAAATCTTTTCCTTTTCATTGCGAGATCCCAACTTGACGCATGTTCTGGTGGTGGGCAAACACTCAGTCGAGGTTCACAAGACAGGGATGCAATTGATACTTACATAGGACCGATAATGAGAACGAATAAGAAAAGAACGAGAAGGATTATCCCGACGGGCTCCATTTCGTCGCTCGGTAATCAATTCGTCTTCGGTATCGGGATCAGTATCAGTGACTCAGGTGGTGCGATGATTCGAAGTGTCGTCACCCGGCGGCTGTGTCTGCGTGGGGTAATCCAGAGGTAGACAGCGCCGACAGTCAACGCCGCCCGACAAGAGTCAACTCGAGATAAATTGAGAAAAATCAACAATTCACGCATTTACATGATGCGTTGTTATCGCAACAGAGATGGTGGCAGTGGTCAGTTATAACAGCCGTGGCACCGGTCGCGCGGAGGCAATGATGGACAACGGGACGGCGTGTCCAGGCCCTCGAACGAGGATGAATTGAACCACTAGACCCTTGGTGCAGTGACGGTGGCTTGCATGCCCAGGCGACACACACGACCACCTGGCGAGGGCCGAGAACGCTACGCTCAGGTGCTTTGCCTGACCTTGAACCTGCCTGCGCGGTGACTGGTTCTGGTAAGGGAATTTCTTGGGTGGCATCACGCAACATGGGGCTGTGTCGGTGACTGACCAAACGACAGCTCAAGGTGAAGTAAAAGATCAAGCTTTAGCGGGGATGACGAGCGAGCAGCGACGCGTTCTTGGCGAGACTTGGCGAGGACCATCTTGGTCGACGATCCGACAAGTGTTGATTTGCATTGGTCGACGATTCGACGAGTCTTGACTGTCACTGATGGCGGGCGCTGAGAGTTTGCTTGGTGAGGGAAGGGGATTGCGCTTGTCTAGACAAAGTCATGGCAGATGATACAGTAGCCGCTAGGAGACGGACTGATGCAACCTTGACTTATCGACAGAGACCCTGATTTCCCTGATTGTGATGAGAGATGGCATGCTTTCTCATGTTGTTTGATGATGGAGTTGTAGCAGTGCCGTGCCATACGGATATCATGACTGACGGTTATTATTGCCGGTTAGGTCCTTTACCTGTAACGGCTGCACATCACGGCATGCATAACTGTACAGAGTCCCATGGCCAAATCACCTCACATTACTGCACAGCGAATATCCATGGGAAAGCGAATAAAGAGAATCTCGTCAGTTGCACAAAAAGCATCCTTCCAACCGACACAGGTAGACAGGGGGTCTAAACCAATAATGGGAGGTCCTTTACTTGGTGGAATGCATGTGTCATAGAATAAGAACACGACGCTACCAAGTTTTCCGGGGTATCTGATAGTGTTCTAGCAGTGGAGTCGATATTCAAGTTAGAGTCTTGGCGTTATAAAGAGAGATAAGAGATGGCCGCATCCATCGTGAAGCCGGGAACAGCGTTTTGCCACTACACAGTGCAGGATTGATCTCATATTCACATGAAAAAGAAAGCCAAGCACAGTGCCCAGCGACGCCAAGCCTTGCCTCAACACCATCACAATCTCAGCCCATGGATTTTGCATACCCACGTGCCCAACCCGGCTGCGTCAGGTTGGAAGGGAGGATTGGAAAATACCGCTCGGGGCGGGGGACTCCGGCGGCCCCACCCAGCAGCTGGAGGACAGGAGCGGTCACAGGGTCCCGGGCCCCATCTCCACTGGCTCCTCTCTCCCCACGCCGAAAGCAATAAGCTCAAAATGAAGAGCGTCGCGTAACCCGGGGTTAGGTGATGCGCGGTGCAGTGCATTGCCCTTGAGCCAATGCATTTGCCGAGCCGAGAAGCGTCCAAGCGGCGGCATGACGTCGGGCTAAATGTTTATCTCCATCAAAGAAAGGCCCGAGGCAGGTTCAGAGCCATTAGCATTAGCTCCCTAAACTCAATTGAGACGGGACTCGTTCTCTATCGCGTCAATTCCTTCTGGAAGACCACCGCGCAGCGTCAAGACCCGACTTCATCTCTGTAGCACACCGGCCCGGTTGCCAATTCCTCAGAGTCCTCGTATGCGTATGTACTGTAGGCATATCTCGGCTTTGGACCCTCCGCTCCGCCCCCCTCCCCCTTCCTCCGCTCTTGATGGCGACTACTGCGATTCCGCTCCACACTGAAAAATTCTCCTCCATATAGATTTCGCTCCTGGCAAACATGCACGGCTAGTGTAACACCTTCCTCCACTCCGCCTGCACCTTTCACAGTTGGTCGGTCTGGGCATCTTGGCGTCTGTAAGATTTGCATCATGGCTCCTTCCTTCTTTTCCTGCTCTTGAGTCGGATTGCTGCCTATCATTGGCTTATTCAGGCCGAGTTCCACCGGCGTCATTTGCCGTTGTTGACCGGCTGAGATAAAGAGATCCATGGCTTCGAGGCCGTCTATAAAAGCCATCGTCTCCCTCCCGCTGTCTCGTCTCGAGACTCTTTTCTTCCTCAACCACTATCGATCATACTTGGATCTCTCATCATGAGCCAGAAATTGATCGAAGAGGCCGCCCATGTCTCGGGCCAGGCCAACACGCCTATGACGGCTCCCGCCCACGCCCTCACCTACGAGCAAGTGGCCGAGCAGCTTCATGCCAACCTTGAGGACGGCTTGACCGATGCTGAGGCCAAGAAGCGTCTCGAAGAACACGGACGAAACGAATTCGGCGCCGAAAAGGGTGTACAACCCTTCAAGATCTTTATCGGGCAGATTGCCAATGCTTTGACTCTAGTGAGCTGCCCCATTAACACGCATCCCTCCAGACCTGGATTCCCCCTCCAGGAAGGTTGTGATTGCTTTTGAGAAAATGGTAAAGTCGCTCATTTGCCGTTTGGGGGTTAGGTTCTCATCCTCGCCATGGCTGCCTCTCTTGGCATTCAGTCATGGATCGAGGGTGGTGTCGTCGCTGCGGTCATCATCCTCAACATCGTCGTAGGTTTCCTCCAGGAGTTCCAGGCTGCCAAGACTATGGACTCTCTGCGCTCTCTTAGCTCTCCCACTGCCCATGCTGTCCGAAACGGCAACAATGAGGTTGTTGTGACTGCTGAGATTGTGCCTGGAGATATGGTTGAGCTCAAGACCGGCGACACCATTCCTGCGGATATTCGTCTTGTTGAGGCCATCAACTTTGAGACCAACGAAGCACTTCTCACGGGAGAGTCCCTGCCTGTTCGCAAGGAGGTCAACACCACCTTCCCTGATGACACTGGCCCTGGTGATCGCCTAAACGTTGCTTACAGCTCCTCGACCGTCACCAAGGGCCGTGCTCGTGGTGTTGTCTTTGCCACCGGAATGTACACTGAGATTGGTCAAATCGCTGCTGCTCTCCGTGGCAAGACCTCCAAGCGTCGACAGCCCAAGCGTGATGCTGATGGCAACACCAACTTTGGTCGCTGGATGCAGGCCTGGACTCTCACCTTCTCTGATGCTGCTGGACGCTTCCTGGGCGTCAACGTTGGTACTCCTCTTCAGCGCAAGCTTTCCAAGCTGGCTATCCTCCTCCTTGGAACAGCTATTGTGTGTGCCATCATCGTCTTGGGAGCCAACGAGTTCAACACCAAGAAGGAGGTCATCATTTACGCTGTTGCAACTGGTCTTTCTATGATTCCGGCCTCTCTCATTGTCGTTCTTACTATCACAATGGCTGCTGGAACCAAGCGAATGGTTCAGAGGAACGTCATTGTTCGTAACCTCAAGTCTCTTGAGGCCCTTGGTGCTGTTACCAGTATGTGGCCCCACTTCTGAAATGCAGACCATCGCTGACCGACCTAGACATTTGCTCTGACAAGACTGGAACCCTGACTCAGGGTACCATGATCGTCAAGAAGGCATGGATCCCTGGACGTGGTACTTACTCGGTTGGAGCTACCAACGAGCCTTTCAACCCTACTCAGGGACAGCTTGGCCTGGTTGAGGCGGAGCCCAAGGACATCAACTTCCAGAGCGAGGATGCTGAGGGAACACCAATTGACCCCGAGGCTCTCGTCTCCCAAGACACCGGTCTCCAGGAGTACCTCAATGTTGCCTCGCTAGCCAACCTTGCAACAGTCCACCAGCTCGACGGTGAATGGCATGCTCGAGGTGACCCCACTGAGTGTGCTATCCAAGTCTTTGCTACTCGATTCAACTGGAACCGTGCCCGCCTTT
The DNA here is from genome assembly GCA_003946985.1 of Fusarium duplospermum. NCBI lineage: Eukaryota > Fungi > Ascomycota > Sordariomycetes > Hypocreales > Nectriaceae > Fusarium > Fusarium duplospermum. The sequence continues at coordinate 69,324 of NKCI01000032.1, read as the reverse complement.
CCGGCGGAGAGAAAGCTCGCTGGCATGAGGTTGCTGAGTTCCCCTTCGACTCGGACGTGAAGAAGATGTCTGTTATTTTCAACGATAACGAAACCCAGAAGCAATGGGTCTTCACCAAGGGTGCTGTTGAGCGTGTCTTGACCTCTTGCCCTGTCTACGCTATTGGAAACGAGACCAGGCCCCTCACTGACGCCGTCAAGGACGACATCATCAGCAACATGGAGTCACTTGCCCGACTTGGTCTCCGAGTTCTTGCCCTGGCTAGCCGAACTGATATCGAGCATGTCATCGACAATGAGGCTGAGCTTGATCGCGCCAAGTTTGAGAGCGACCTGATCTTCCGTGGACTCATCGGTCTCTATGATCCTCCTCGCCCCGAATCTGCCCCCTCTGTTGCCAAGTGTCATGAAGCCGGTGTCAGCGTTCACATGCTTACTGGTGACCACCCTGCGACTGCCCGAGCCATTGCCCTGGAAGTTGGTATCCTGCCTTCTCGCATGGCTGAGATCCCCCAAGATGTCGCGAAGTCTATGGTCATGGCTGCTTCCGAATTCGACAAGCTGTCGGATGAGGAGATTGACCAACTCCCCCTTCTGCCGCTCGTGGTGGCTCGCTGTGCTCCCCAGACCAAGGTTCGCATGATTGAGGCTCTTCATCGTCGCAAGGCTTTTGTTGCCATGACCGGTGATGGTGTCAACGACTCACCTAGTCTGAAGCGTTCCGACGTTGGTATTGCTATGGGATTGGCCGGATCTGATGTTGCCAAGGAGGCGTCTGACATTGTCCTGACCGACGACAACTTTGCTTCTATTCTCAACGCCGTCGAGGAAGGCCGTCGCATGTTTGACAACATTCAGAAGTTCATCCTTCACGTCTTGGCTGAGAACATTGCTCAGGCTTGCACCCTTCTGATTGGTTTGGCCTTCAAGGATAAGAACGGACTGTCCGTGTTCCCTCTGGCCCCTGTTGAGATTCTATGGATCATCATGATCACTTCTGGTATGCCCGACATGGGTCTCGGATTCGAGATTGCGGCCCCCGATATTATGCAGCGCCCTCCTCAGAACGTAAGTGCCTGCTCTCTCGCTTTCCGCAGATCACCGCTAACAGTTTCCTCTAGTTGAAGCAAGGTGTTTTCACTCCTGAGCTGCTAATCGACATGGTGGTCTATGGCCTCTGGATGTCTGCGCTCTGCCTGGCTTCGTTTGTCCTCGTCCTTTACGGATTCGGCAATGGCGCTGCCGACATTGGAGAGAACTGCAACAACAAGTACAGCGAGGACTGTAAGGTCATCTTCCGTGCTCGTTCCACTACCTTCGCCTGCCTTACCTGGTTCGCCCTCTTCCTCGCCTGGGAGATGGTCAACATGCGCCGGTCCTTCTTCCGAATGAAGCCCAAGAGCAAGAAGTACTTTACTCAGTGGATACACGACGTCTGGCGCAACCCCTTCCTCTTCTGGGCCATTGTCGCCGGCTTCGTTACCATGTTCCCCATCATCTACATCCCTGGACTCAACACGGTTGTCTTCAAGCACGCTCCTATCTCCTGGGAGTGGGGCATCGTCTTCATCGAGGCCATCCTCTTCTTCCTGGGCATTGAGTCGTGGAAGTGGGCCAAGCGTATCTACTTCCGCCGTCAGGCTCGCAAGTCTACCGGCGGTGTTGAGGACTTGGAGACACGTGTATTTGGCAAGTTCTACAACATGGCCGGTGGAAGCCAGGACGAGGAATCCGGAGCTGGAAACCGGGAGAAGGTTGCTGCTTGAAAAAAAAAATCATTCAGAAGCCTGATGGTGAGCAGGCGACTGGAAGAACTGACATGACCAAGGGGCGCTCCCTTAGAGGGTAGAGTGTCGCCGCGGTCTAGGACATGAAAAGGGATTAACTAGTGTTTGGACCTCAGGTAAGTTGTCATATAGGACTAGCCGTAGATAGAAAGAGGTCTGGTCTACACATCTGTATGTAAGACGTATGTCACAGATAGATAGACTTATACCTTTTCATCACCTTCTTTGTCTGGATGTAACATGTGAATGTGGTCCTTTTCATGTGCTTGTACATTGTTGATTGGTGCGTATGGTGGACTTGTTTGCCATAGCATGTCACTGACTAGGTATTGATGAAGCCGTTGAAAGCTGTCGATCAAGCGGGGACTGGTCCGTGTAGGCAGTATCCCATGAATGTAACCAAAAGACACTCGATCTAGACCTCGAATAAGCCCGAGGAGATGCCTCTCGTTGCCAGGGTTTAACAGAAACCAAGCCAAGGACTGACATCGAGTCTCGGGCTTGTTCCTCCGCATGAATAGAAGAAGCTTCACCATTCCTTGACAAGCAAAAAAAGCTTCTCTGGCTGGAATCCTCTAGTGCGGCATATGATTGTCAAGTGTAAACCTGTTACGGCCTAGTTCAACATCCGAACCCCCTGTCCCTGACAGCATTTCTCAAAAAACACCCAGGCACCGGATCCAGGACTCGACATTCCGACGGAATTTGCCGTTTGAACTCAGCCTTGCTGCTTTACACTATCACGAAGTTGTTGTAGACTAACTGTGCCCATGTTGGGCGGTGGGTAATATTGTACTCATCCCTGCTCAGGATGCGAGAAATACGCTTATAGCAAAGAAAGCCATGGAAAACACACAAAGCACTGCCATGTTTTACCCGCGCGGATGTAACCCCCTCGAGGCTTAAGGTTTCGGCTCTTTTCACACAATGCTGGTTAGTTTGCTGCCAACATCATATCATCAGTGCATATTGAGGGACCACTTCTTTGCTATTCAGAAAACAGAACTAGCCTACCAATTCAATTCATCGATCAAGAAAATCTCCAAGCCTCGCTGCGTCCAAAAGGGCCTGGACTTGGGCGGGTAGAAATCCCCATCTAGACCAACAAGCAACTCAACCGCCACTAAAATAGAAGCAGCACGCTAGAGTAGGTGGTCTGAATTAACAACACTAAAGCGGAGAAAAGCAAGCTCGTGGTCCTTCTTCCCCCGAGCGTCCCGTTTCTTCTGCAGATTGGCGATCTCTGACCTGACTTCCCTTTGTCGAGCTTCTTGTTGCATCGTCTTGCTGCAAACCAGTGGGGAATGGCTGTAGCTCCTGGGTCGTTAATATGGAACGTAGCAGCCGGAGACTTTTTTTTTTAACCTCGCAGTATTTCCCATCTTTGAATCTCGATAGTTTCGTTCATCTACTTCTTTCAAAAAGATATCCATCTCGGATATCGTTCCCCCCCCCCTCTTCCTCCACCTTTGTGCGGACCCCCCGTTGTGCTGATCCATTTCAACGTTGATCATCCTCACGACTACTTCCACCTAGGAAACTTTCCAACGTCAGGATCAGTCTATTATCGTCTATCGCTTGTCGCCACTGCAGTCTTGGCGGAATCCTTACCTTTTCTCCCAAAAGATCCCTCGTGCCTCGGCTGTCAGAGGCTCACGCTTCAACTCTTACAAACAGGGTACCCTCAGAAACATCCCTGCTCCTGGATTACGAACCAAAAGGGCCCGAGTGTTTTGTCAGCCAATATCTCGAACAACGGATTATCCCCCTTCTCTAACCCTCATTCAAACTCGTTCGATCCTTTACTTTGGATTTTGCTCATGGAACTAGCTGCACAGCTCGTCTGCTCTCTGCCAGCTTCCTCCTCCGGTTAAACCGTCCCGAGTCTCCTGGAGGATCTCAACCCCTGGATAAACCCCCTTGCCCTTCCCTCCTTGTTGGCAGTCTTGTTTCCTTTATTATCCAAACCCTCAGCAAGACCCGAGAAAAGGAGCCGAACAAATCTCAACCCCTGTGTCGTTCGTTTCTCACTCAGATCTCCATTTGTCAGACAAGAAAAAAAAAATCATAATCCTCCTGCTTATCCCTCCTCGCTTGTCAGACTCAGCCTTACGCCTCTTCCAGAAAACCAAGCCCCCTCCTACCATCACCCCTGGCTGGGTCTCGCTTCCCGCAGCGGGCCGCCTTTACTCAAAGCAGACATGCCGCAGCAGCGCGAGGTCAAGACGTGCGATCGCTGCCGGCACTTTAAGCGCCGCTGCGATCTCGTCAAGCCCTCGTGTTCTCGCTGTCTACAGGCCGGCGTGAGATGCAGCTTTGATACTGCAGCTGCTTCTGTATATCCTGGTGTCTCCACAATCACGGTTCCCATTACTGATATACCGTACTCGGCGTCTCCTACTCCAGCCTACATGTCTACCACAACGCCTACCTCGGGTCCAGCCATTTCATCAACGTCTCCCGCTCAGGACTCGCAACAGAGTCTTTCTGCTGGAAACCCTACACCCCCAACCACATCGACCGACAGCCCGGCATCTTCTACCCAGGCTTTCGGCTCCGGTGAGGCCGGGGCGGATCCGGCCCCAGAACCCGATGGCCCGGAGCCCGGAGAATCAAGCATGCCCTCCGCCCAACGTGTTGTACGAAAACGCAAGCGCAACTGTCTCAGCTGCTTGAGATGCCACCGTCTTAAAGTCAAGTGTGATAAGGAACTTCCATGCGGACGGTGCAAGTCGAGCGGCAATGGCCGCGACTGCTACTACAGCTTCAACAAGGGGCCAAATGGGGGCAAGTTTCCCTGTCCGACAGCCCCTGTAAAAGGCGACGAGAGTAAGGGGCCTCAGGCGGCATGGCAGATTCAGCACAAGGTCCGGGGATCTAGTCATTGGAGGGATCTAATGACCAAGGTATGTTTGCTGCACTTATGATATGACATGCGCTTACATGGATGGTGTAGATCGGCAAATTGACAAGTATGGATTCGACACCACTTGCATTGGCTCTCGAGGATGTCGCTACCAATGCTTGCCTGGCCAATTTCTCATTACCAGGCAACTTTCCCTTCGGTACACCTGGTGCAGCCAAGTATTTTACTCGAGAAGCTGTGGTAAAGCTTGTCGAGGGAGAGAAACCCAAATACCATACTTACATCGACAGATATCTCAACCTGTTGGAAACAGTAAATCCAGTACTCGATGTCGAGTTGTTCACTCGAGAAGTGGAACAGTACTGGCAAGATCCTTATTCTGCCAATCTCGACTGGATGTCGCTGTTTCTTATGGTGCTTGGCTTGGGATGCTTTTCATCTGTCGAAGAGCCTCATCAAGCGACAGAGCTCATGATGGCTGCTGAAGCCTGTCTGGTTCAAACCCCCGTCATGTTCCGACCAACGTTCTTATCGCTACAAACCCTTACTCTGATGGTGGTTGCAAAACACATATGCAACCCCACGTGTTGGGCCATCGACTCATGTTGGACTCTCCTTGGCATGGTGGTCAGAACAGCCTTCATCTACGGACTACCGCAGGAGACGGGCGCCGAAGACGGCGAGGCGCTTGATGTCAGTGAACGAGATGCAAGGCGGAAACTATGGCTCACCATCCTCTACCTCGACATCAAGGTGTCCATGTGCAACGGTATGCCGCCTGTGACAAGACCAGAGGATCTATGCAGCATCAGGAATACGCCCAATTGGGACCAACCAGATAACCTCCACATGGTACTCTACCGAGCTCTTCCTCTTGTGCTGGAGATTCTGGCGCACGTTAACTCCAAAGATAGCCAAGTGTCTTACCCAGAGGTGCTACGGTACAAGGCGCAGATTAGGGAGCTCATGGCATACGCCAAGCGTGTCTGCAATAGTCAGCTCCAACGCATTACGGTGGACGTCTTTCTGCGAAGATGCATCATGGTTTTGCATCGACCGTTTGCAATGCATCCAGAAGGTCCCAGCATGTTTCCAGAATCATACTGGGGATCCCTCGAGTGCTCTCTCGCCCTGCTGGTCCACTATCGCGAGATGTGGTGCAGCGACAAAAACCTGCGCCTTGATTTGGTAGGGCGAGCCTTTGTGCTGGACTTCTTCTCTGCCTCACTTACAGCGTGCCTCCACGTGTTGAGAAAGGATGCGCCCCTAGCCGCGGCTCCAGTCATGGACTCGCAGATCCCACCTCGGCAGATCATCCTTGACACGTTGAGGAGTTGCTTCGAGATCTGGAGTGTTGAGAAGGAGTCGAGTGTTTGCTACCGAACGGGATATGCGATCTTGATGGCAGTGTTGGAGGTTCTGCCAGAGACGTCTGAAATGAATTAAGGCGTTTGCGGGAAATCTTTACGAGTTGGGTATTAATTGAAGTGTGGAGCGGCCATGATTTGATGGTTCAATTCCCTCGGCCACGCTGTTTAGACATACACACAAAATCTATAGAATAAAGGGCCTCACGGATGTGCTGGCATGAGCACAGACGAGTTCGTACATACGGAGTGAACGTTGCAGATGCGTACATATCGGCCCTTGTTCCGGTAATCTCTCAAGTGGCTGCTAAGATGCATATGTCGGCTGATGATGAAGCATTTGGTGTGCGTGAGCGATTTTCGTTGGTGGTGAGATTATCCAGGCGACATTGCCCCTTTGTGAATAGACAAAGCATTCTCTAATTCTTGAAGGACATGCCTCGATTCCTATCCTCTCATCCATGACGACTTTGTTTGCTCAACGTTACACTGCATCTAGCCAAACGCCTTACACAAAGCCATTTGCCGTGTGATGACCTCAGATGCCCTTTCCGCTCTGGGGATGTCGCTTCCAAAAGATGACGTCTTTCGAGGCCCTCGATCCAAGGTCAGGCTGGATGAGAGGGTGTACTGTAGGTGGTGTGACGGTTTGGGTTTAGACCCTTCCAGGCTCACGATGGTCTCCGACAAACACATGTCACTGAGGGCGAGGGTCAAGCCACAGAGTGGGATGGATGGAGTGGCTGGAGCGGAGGGCGCCGCAACGGCCTGCTTATTGCTCGCTGAGAGGTACCTGCAGACAGTGGGTTTGACAAGCCGCGAGGTACTTTTGCCGTAGTATCAGCCGCCTGAATTCCAGTGCAATATTCTATCTGACATGAGTCCCCTTCATCTTTTGTCTACCTCTTGTCCAAGTCTCTTTGAGCTTCCACTCTGGCGGGCCGACCCAACTGCAGCAAACGGAACGCCTTGAACGGTTGAAGAAGGGTAGGTACGTACCTTGGAACCCCTCCAAGTTCAAGCTGAGGCCAGTGCGTCATTGGGTCTTCCACTGGCCGACCTTATCCTCCCCGCTGCCCGCCTCCCTCCGTGGCCTGCTCACGAGGATTCAACCTGAACACGCTGCCTTTTTTTCTGCATCTCCCACTTGACCTCAGGACCTCATCACAAGCGCAACAGAGCACACAAGATACACCCACAGGGACTCCCTGCTGCTCCCCTATTGACTCTTGAACCGACCTGCTGCCATCCTTTGCTTTCACCAAACTGCACACACGACCGCCGCCTCTTGAAGCCCCGAGCTCACCGATAAACCCTCCTCGACCTAGCCTCGCCCGCTCGACCAGATACCAAAATGGCTTCAGCTGTGGAATCGCCGTCGGTGCACTCGCCTCCCGACCACCCCGCCCAGCGACCCCGAGGTGAGCTTATTCCCGTTGACACCATGGCGCCATGTACTAACAACCTCTCTCGTAGGTATCCTCAAGAACTCGTACCAAAAGTCTCCCCCCACCTCGCCAAGTCAGGAACGCTCCTTAACCGACAAGGAGCTCACTATCGCAAACACTCAAATCAACGCCGGCCACCGTCGTTCCTCTTCGGGCGCCGCCCGGCCGGGTCTCGCCGCCAGTCCGGCTTCAGCTCCATCGACGACCCCTTGGAGTCTTCACAACGCCTCAAGTGGGACGAGGCCAACCTCTACCTCACCGAGCAAGAGCGCTCCTCTACCATGAAGATCACCGAGCCCAAGACTCCCTATGCCAAACACTACGACCCATCCGAAGACCCGTCTGACGACGACGAGGATCCTCTGGCGAACGCTGGTGCTCGTCTTCAAAATTCACGTCCGGGCCGTGAAGATGACATTCCGGGCCTTTCTCTGGGCGAACCGGAAGAGGCGATCTCGGAAGCGGGCGCGCCGTCGCCCCGCAGCGAAAAGAGCGTCCACGTCGACGACGAGAGCAGCGTCGGCCACAACGCCGAAGAGGAGCTTGCGGGTATGTCTCCCGAGGAGCGTGAAAAGCACCGAAAGTTTGAGCAGCTCCGCAAGAGACACTACGAAATGAAGAATGTGGCCCAGCTTTTGGGCCACCCCGAGACGATCCCGGACGATGATGACGACGAGGATGAACAAGATAACGGCGGTGCCGTGCCGCCTATGCCACCGTTGCCGCGCATGCCCAACGGCTCTGCGTAGACGGATGCTATCTGGGAGGAGAGGACATGACAAGGGATGTGATTTGGCTGGAGGATTGTCTTTGAACCGGAGTTTTGCGGAAATCATCACAGGGCGTTGGCACAAGAGGGGGCAGGGGCAACGTGGGGGAACAGTGGGTTTATCAGATTACTCACTCGCTATGAGGATTTTGGTGGATGAGCATCGTCACCAGAGACGAAGGAGGAAGAACAAGGGCATATCATGGACCTGGTTTCGCTTGCACAGCAGATGAAGGATATCTAGCATTTTCATTAGAATTGACTTATACCTTTCAGTCCAGATGACATATAGTTGGCGCATTCCCCTTAGCCCCGACCATAGGCGCCAATCTCGATCGTTATTCATGCCTCTCTTTTTGTACCATCTCGATGAACTCATGCTTTCAAAGCAATCCATGCTCTTCTCCCGACATCATATGAATCTAGACATGACACAAATCACAGCAGACCCTTTCGGGCCAGCTCAAGCTTGCGGGCCGTCTCGCCCTCGCGGAACCCGCCACGAGAAACGCAGATGCGCTGACCCTCAGCCAACTCGAACTTTTCTTGTTGCGCATCCCAGGCGCAGGGACAGTGGTGGGGGAAGTGGACGCAAGCGAGGGTATCGGGGCAGAGGTACTTGTCGCAGACAGCTGTTGCATTGTTAGCTCTGTAGATAGATAGAGATGCCATGATAGACATGGAATGGCGTATGAACATGAATATCTTGTGGAAAATGGGTTTGAAGAGAGGGTACGCACAGTTTTCATAGTTATGACGGTAGTGAGATGCATCGCTGGGGTTGTTCTGAGGTTGGGCGTGGTGTTGCTCGCCGCCCTGTTGACCAAACATTTGGTCAAAGAAGCCACCGAACTGAGCGTTGGCGAGACTCAAGAGAGAAAGGATGGCGATGAGGTAGCGCATTTTGGTGTTTGAGTGCGCGAATGGCGCGTATACAATCTCAACCCTCAATTCTGGAAAAACGATAGAAAGAAGCCGTGGAAATGGCTACAAAGCAGATAAAGAGCGTCGTGTCGAGTGTGATGCTGTCCACATTGCTCGCCCATGGACCTCTTATCGATAAGCCCAGTTCAAAGATTCCGCGGATGACTAATCGCGAAAACTCCATCCATCCAGAATTGCACTCTACGGAAGACATCACCGCAAGCTCAACCCACTCAGCCCACCCCTCCGACGAACGGCCATGCGGTTCCTCACGATACAGCGGCCGATTCTGGCTGCTGTGGCCGGCCTTGCCCGCCCGGCGTTTACGCCCATCACACCGCTGGGCGCCCAATTGGCGAATGCCCTCGTCGAGGGTCGAAGGAATGCCTCGGTCAAGACGCAGGGAGCGTACAGGAAGAAGAGCAAGAGGGGAATTCCTAAGAAGCTGGGTGCCAAGAGGACAGGAGGTATGTCTTGCTGGGAATTTTAGAGGTTGTGTTGGGTCAATTGGGGGTTCTGACGTTTTTTGGCAGATCAGTTCGTGATCCCCGGCAATATCCTCTACAAGCAGCGTGGTACGCATTGGTGGCCTGGTGAGAATTGTATCATGGGTCGAGACCACACCATTCACGCCATGGCGACCGGCTACGTCAAGTACTACCGCGATCCCGCACGACACCCCGACCGCAAGTACATCGGCGTTGTGTTCAACAAGTCCGATACCCTGCCATACCCCCAACACGCCGAGCGCAAGAGACGTCTCAACATGACCATGTTCCCGATCAAGGAGGCAGCTGCCAAGCCCGAACTCTCCCCATCAGGCATCCCCTTCCAAGTCACCCGAATCGAAGCTGGCGAACCGGACCGCCTGCTTAAGCTGCGCAAGGACTACAGCTACCGCGAGGACAACTGGGCGATCGGTCAGCTAGCCAAGACGACAGGCCTCAAGACGAAGCGATTCAGGACGCGCAAGCAGTGGTTCAGGCACAGACGGTGGAGGCGTGAGAGGGAGCTTGAGGGACAGAGGAAGGCGGCTGCGAAGAGGGTTGAGAGCGGTGGGGATGTCAAGATGGCCAAGCCGGTGAGCAAGAAGGCGGCTAAGAAGGCCAAGAAGGCTTCGAAGAAGAAGTGAGCGTGCCATTCTGGATGAAAGAGTTGTCTGGGGCATGTAGGATTTGTGTAGTTACTGTACAATAAGACGAGACACCAGATGTGTCTATCCAATCATGATGGATGCATGCAGTTCATGTTATTTTGCATATCAATGATGATGGGAGTACAAAGCGCAACGATGTTTAGGGAGTTGATTTGGTAGAGATTCATGGGATGTTCTGTATATGACTGGATGAATGGTTAGAAGGGATTTTATGAGAACTTCTTTATATGGATCCTGAATCAGTGTCTTGTCCCCCGGCTGCTATAATAGCATCCATAGGTAGTGATTAGATTAGTAGAGGCACCAATGAGGATTGATGAGGAAGGCCAACTTCAAGGTATTGTTTGGGGAGGTGTGAGTTATGATGGCACCCATAAATCAATGGCATGGCCCCTCGAGAATTAGGGGTGCTCCAGCTCGTGGGGTCAGGTACCCCCCACCTAATTCCAGCACTGCGCTACCTAGGTACTCTCCTCCCACTGGCCACCGCGCTAGCCCTCTACACCACGATCGCGTCGGCGCGTCCCTTCCACTTACCTTCACTTAACTTCAACAACTTGTGCTGCTGCCAAGAGCCTTCTTGGGGGGTTTGGTGCCAAAGATTATTCGAAGAGGCTTACAACTCCTTTCTATTGCAAACACCGACTCGTTTATGCACACCGGCAGCCTCTGAGGCGTTTGGCGTCGAGTCTTGATGCAGCCAACCTCGACCCTATCTCACATCTATCTACCTTCACTTCCAACACTCATTTAATACCCTTCACATCTGAACCCTTCAACTACTTGGCTCTCCGAGCCGATGCTGGAAGACGGCTCCAACAAGCCCACCATGGCCTCTCAAGAGGATCCAGCAGCCAACAAGATGAAGCGCACCAGCTTCTCACCTTGGAGCTCTGGTGTCATGGGCAGTCGGCCCGGCACCGTGCAGAAAAGCCACGCCCAGGGCCCAGAACCACCGCGGATTGTGAGCGACATTCTAGAGGGCGCTGCTGTAAAGACCTCTGCGGTTGGGGGATTGGCCAACAATGCCAAAATTCAGGCACTTCAGAGACAATGGGAACAGAATAATGTTCAGGCTCAAGGTGAGATGGTTTACACTTCTTCATCTCAACTGATCACAGATTGACTGGTTGAAACATCGGATGTTTGCTGACGCGAACCAATAGAACAGTCCATTCAGCGGCCCCCTTCTACAGGGCCTTCTAGGCCATCTTCTACAGGGCCACCTGCAGTGCCCTCACTCAGGCCTCCCCCGCGTAAAAGGGACTCACCAGCTTCTGACACTCCTGCTGTCAAGAAACAGGCTCTGGGCGACAGACGTCCTTCTCCTAGCAGCGCGTCAGATGGGGGAGCGCAAATGGTTGATAACCAGACTCGTGCCAACGCTCGTCGCTTTACGGAGGCAGAGGTAGCAAGGCAAATGTCAGAGCTCACGGGCGCGTCCGTCAAGAAAAGCGCCATGCCTCCCGCCCCAGCCATGACAGCGACGGCTGCACCGCCGAGAGCGCCAGCCAGACACTTTCCCACCGGAGGAGAATTACTGAAGAAGATCATGGATGCCCAGGCAGCTTCCAGTCCTTCTCCAGTGCCTCGGGCAGAAGCATTGACGCAGCCCTCTTCAGTACCCGCACCAGCTCCCGGAGATAGGATCGTTGCGATTACCATGGCTGAGCAAAACCGGGCCTACGTCAATTATCTCTGTATGTCTCCCTAGAAGCATCGCAAGGCATTAACTGACAAGTCTAGGCCCTGACGGTACGATGGTCTCTGGCCGTGGTGCCCTGATTCCGTCCAACTACAAGTTGTATGACAACAACGAGTATCCTTTTGTCTGTCCTGTGCGCGACTGCCGTCGCCTCTTTGCTGGGCTTAAGGGTCTTGGCGGACACTTTGGAGCTAGCCACTGTTCAACTACCTTCAACGACAATGGTGATGGAACGCTCACCAAGGTTAGTAACTATGTCAAGCACGGGGGCGGTGGCTCTCCTGGTATCGTCATCTCCAAACATCCACTACCATCGAATGCTCCGCCGCCGTCAGAAGCAGGTCTGCCATATGTCTCTGCGGCTCAGAAACGGGCATCAGGTGTTGGACTCCCAGAAGCGCCTGAGAGAAAGCCTTCCACCAGACTGAGCGATGCAGTACAAAAGCCGGTGTTGCCTGTGCTCACTTGGGATGTTAAGGAATATCTGCATCAGTTTCTGAGTCCAGCGCAGAAGCATCATTCACGAGAAGATGTTACCGCAATGCTGAGCCTTCCACGCAGACGATCCCTCCCTGACACCTGGATCCAGAATCATCGTGGGGGCGATGTCGACATCAATCACTATGCATGCGCTTTAGCCTACCTCACAGGAAAGGAAGTAACGGGACCAGAAGAATGCGTGGCCAATACTCGATCTAGTTCACGACCATCGGCGCGACTCTCTCACCCGTGCATCGCTCTGTGGCCTGGCTTGTCGACGTCAGCCAAGCAGGCCTTCTTTGGTGCGGAGACTTGTGTAGGATGCAGGTACTGGTGTCATCTTCAGCGCCAGCGGAACTGTTGTGACTGGGGACCTGAGTCCAGGTCTGGACGAGGATCGAGTGGGTCGGCAAGGTCGGCTTCTGGATCCGAGGAGGCTACTACTAAACCTGATGCCATGGAGGTTGACCAGGACTATCAACCTGAGAAAGTCAGCCAATCTAGGGTGATGACCGAGACGCTCCGGAGCCGAGACAAACCAAGAGGGTTCAGTCTCAGGCTGCCTCAACCGGACTCACGATGAGAGAGCAGCCTATGGCCGGTGTTGTAGGTGGCCCAGGACAGATGGGAGGCGTTGAGCTGGAGATGGAGGACTGGGAGGTTGCACCGGGAAGAGTGAGGGACGAGTCATCTGAGAGTAAGTCTGCCTTCGCTCTATCTACTCAAAGCGCTAACATGAGTGCAGACATTGCCTTCTCCAACTCGTACCTGACTAGCGGACAACCTATCACCGTTTCTGAGGACATCAGCTTCAACGTGCTTGTCATCAAGCCCGGCAGCGCCAGCCACTGGAGCGTGGAGGACGATAAGCTGCGAACCTGCTCAGTGGCGGCGGGCAAGGTCCGGGTGACGATGGGCGAGAAGACGTTTCAACTGGGACCCAACGGCATGTTTGTTGTTCGTCCCGGGCAGGCGTGCAAGGTCGAGAACCGACTTTACGTGGATTCCGTTATTCATTGCACCACTATCGACAACTTCTCGCTCCAGTAGAGGGAGAACTGGGATATGGGATTAGAGGCGACGGTGTACGAGAGGATTGGGTTTTCGGGATGGGATACAGGCTAGGCATTGCCTGGGAGTTTGGGCAACAGGATCCATTATCATTTACGTTTCGGGCATTTTCAAGACTTGCTGAGAGCACGGGAGTCGGGACATTAAGCGGCATCTGATTTCTTGGTAAACAGCATGGGCAATAATAACAGTGTAACACACAGGAAATCTTTAGGGCATTAACTCGCTTTTACCGCGGATCGCGAACAGAGTTGATGATATTAGGCAGACGCGGAGATGGTGGTGGTGGGTGATGTTCATGTGCCACAGTCACGATGAGGTTCTGTCTCAGATATTAGCTCACGCACTAACAGGGCAGCAAGTCAGCCACGGACAATAACTCGAGTCCCATCAGCATTTTAAGGAGACATCGCGCATTTTCTATTTTCAAGTATGGGGCTCTTGTCACGGGGGAGAGGCGGAGTCGGCAAGGTGCAGGCAGGAAGTGAAGCTCGTGAGGGTGGTTGTGGTGGGCTAGGTGATGTGACTTGCACATGATGATGCTTTTAGCTGACGACCATACGAATTCTTTTTATTATTTTTTCCCACGAGAATGGGACAAACGTTTGAGATTTCATCTTTTCTCAAACAAAGACTGAGCGGCGTTTTCCCATGTCTCAAGTCAACCCACGAATATCAATCCCCAGAGAGCAGAGGCAGGAGAATTACAGGGCCTCTAACGCCATGGCTCCAGGCGGTTTGCAGGCGTCGCCTGAGCTGAGCAACGATAGGGATTCTATCAGCGTTAATCCGGGGAGTCCGCCTAGTCCGTTGCCACCCTTGGATGAGTATACTCTTGGGGGGAAGAAGGAGAGTAGTGATGAGACTGCTGTGGAGGCGGAGGTGAAGGAGGATAAGACGGAGGATAAGACGGAGGAGAAGCAGGAAGAGAAGCTAGAAGAGAAGCCGGAGGAGAAGAAGGAAGGGAAGCTCCCTTTACTTCCGAAACCTGAGAGAGGGAAGTTCATCTTGGATCCTGAAGGAGAACTCACTCATGATCAAACAACCGTCGACATCGTCACCGTTCCTTGTCCCGGCGGTGATCCCCTCCGAACATGGAATCGCGATGGTCTCATGGGCCGCTACTTCGGCGCCCTCTCAATGCGCGACGCCGAAGGTTCAACAAATCCCGAGCAAGACCGTCCAGCACCATCATGGGTCCGACAAGGAATCCGGAGAGAAGCCGACCGTGCGAGGATACTCTTATACGAGCATCCGCCTGTAGAGGAGGGTGCTACATTGAGTACACTGGCTGATGCGTTGTTGGACGAATTGGAGAGGTTGAGGACGAGGGAGGATCAGAATAGACCTGTTGTTTTTGTGGGACATTCTATTGGGGGGATCATTGTCAAGATGGTTTTGGTCAAGGCGAGTAAGGATGTCAAGTTTGAGGGTATCTTTCGACAATGCTACGGCGTTGCATTCTTTGGTAAGTCTTTTGAAAAGGAGTTTTACCCATCATCTCAGTCATTTGACGGAGAGTTACAAACATGGTCTAACAGTGTACAGGAACTCCTCATCAAGGATCAAGCTACTTTGCCATGCCCAGCCTGTCATCCAGCATTCAAACTCTCCTTCAACTTTCGTCTCCCCTACCAACTTCTATCACCGACGAGCTTCGCGTTGGAAACAGCTTGCTTATACGTCTTGACGATGACTTCAAGTGTATTTCTCACGACTTTCGCATCTGGACGCTTTACGAGACCATCGACTCGAGGCTCTCTGGCAGCGGATCGGGGGATGTCTACTTTACAGCGCCTCTGACGTCTATCAAATCAGCTATCCTTGGCATGCGGCAGGAAACGATTCTTCCCCTGCAGAGCGACCATGCCAATATCGCCTCGTTTGGTAGACACAATGTTCACACGTTGCGTTTGTTCTTGAAGCAGTTGTCGGCTCTGATTGAGCGTGCTGACGAGTACTCGAGCGAGGACGGACATTGGGCGCTGGACCTAGATCAAAAGGTTAATATCGAAGTACATGGCTTCTTTGAGGATCCTGTTGGGCCTTTGGAGGTGGCGACAATTAGGGCGTGGTCAACGAGACTACCTCTGAGGGAATTTCTCAAAAAGGGACCTGAAGAGTGTCTAGCTGATCGTCTAAATGAGGTCGAGAGTGTCGAAGAGGGGAGGTTTCTCAGAGCAAGGGGGAGGACGTCACTTATTCCAGACACCCAAAGGAGGGAGAGCAACAATGTCGTTTCTGGAGAGGCAGCTAGGAATCCTTTGGGGATCAACAACCAAGAAGGGGCATATCAAATGTCTCCCCCAGCTTCGCCTATTATACGACCAGTAGACGCTGATCCAAGGCCACGAACAGAGTCAGCTCCTCAACGACTACCAGGAGGTCCACTAACGCCTCCATCACGAGCAACCTCACCACCAACGCATTATTCAACCCCAATGCGTCGTCCTTCGCCATTGATCCGAGCAAACTTTGACCAAGACCTCGCCGTGGATCGTCTCTCACCTCCCCCACGTGGAAGAATGGGTCGATCTCTAAGTCGATCTCTCAGCATGGGGAGTCAAGTTTCTCAATACGAGTATCGCGACTTTCCACCCTTTTCGCAACGCAGTCGGAGTACAATTGAACCAAACTTTAGCGAAGATGACGATGGAGGACTTGAAGGATCGCCACGGCTTCCAGAAGCTGTCATTGCTATTCGCAAAGTTGCAAAGAATGGAGAACGAAGAGCAAGTGAGACGGTGGTTGTAGATGAAGTGCCAGTTGCATTCACAAAGCCAGAAGTTGATGCTAGAAAGTTTGTGTGGATTCACTTGGCGTATAATAACCCTAGCTGGGTTACGGTAAGATATACAAGCTTTGTTTGTTGGAGAGTTTGCTGATGCTTTGATAGAAAGTTTTCGAGACGCTGCAGGTTTCGTACAATCGTAGCTTTACGCCTTTGTTTAGCTCTGATTTTTGGGCGACGAGACATACGCGTGGACGACATTCGCAGCATTATGCTTATTTTGCGAAGCCTGGGTGCTATTTCTCTGCTCCCCGTCACAGTACGTATCCCAAATTACATGTCTTTGAGTTATCTAACAATGGCAGTGTCTCCTCGAGGCCGGTCCTCCAAGGGATCATCATCGTTGTCACCAAAACCTGATGGAGGCATCTACACCTGTCTCTTCCTACCATATCTACATTTTGACAGTTACAAGAGGCTCATCCGTCGACGTGAACTCATTCTCGAACGTCTAAGCCATGGAAGAGCCCGTCCAGTTCCTGAATCCGTCGCCAAGTCAGATTCACTCGAGACACAGGTGATTTGGGAATTTCTGGGTCACGATCCGCCGCTTAACACACGACGAACACTAGATCAATATGGATACCCGTCACTTCGAGATACGAGGTCGAGAGATGATGATCAGATGCTTTACAAACTGACAAAAGAGCGGACTTGTCTTCCTGGTTTGGGACCTGGACTTCAGGGGCAAGTGTCGGATAGTAGTGCTGGTAGTGGTAGTCGAAAGTCCAAGGCGAGCAGTCAAGATGGGGAGAATGAGGAGGATCCGGAGGATGTGATTCTTAATGGGAATGTGCTGATGGTGGATCAGCTTTGGCTGTGGGCGATTGATTCTCGTAAGTAATGATTTGTCAACTGTTGAAACAGACACTAACGAGTTAGATACCTTGCTTTCATTCTTCCCCAAGAGAGAAGGCGATGCTATCGAAGGCCCATTGTATCAACAGGCCGATCTGAGGGACAGCATCTTTAACGAAGTCAATGTTGATCTTACCAGGCAATGCGAGAATGCTCTGGATCTTGCTGCTTTGGCTGTCTTGCACGCAGTCACTGTGCTGCTTGATAGGTCATCTCATCCTGACCTAGAGGTATTCCGCATTTTCGAAGAGGCAATCAGTGTCCTGGTGAGTAGATGCCTAACACTTACTTGAACTATGCTGACTGCTTGTTAGACTGAAAAGCTCACATCATCCCTCAAAACATTTCGAGCAGAAGGCTTCAGAGACAAAGCCGTCGCATACGAACCAGTAGAGAACAAAGCCCGATCAATCAGAGCACGACACAAAGCAGAAGGACGTCGAGCAGAAGAAGAAAACCGCGACAACACATCCGCCCTCCTAGAACTCCGAGACATAGAAGACGAACTCCTCATCCTCCTCCACCTCTTCGAGCGCCAATCCAAAGTCGTAAGCTCCATGCTCTCAACATTCACCCGACCCGAGATCCGCGAGCGAACAACAAACGGGAGGGTGTTTCTTAGTGAAGCACTAAAGAGGTTATCTGAGTATGCGCATCAAGCTCAGGAGATGATTCAACGTGTGCGGAATACGAGGAATGATTATGATAAATTGCTTCAGATGGTGCAGCGTCAGGCGCAGGTTGATGAGGTGCGGCTTAGTAGGTTGCATGCTGATCTTGCGAGCGCGCAAAGTCGGAGTGTCATGATTTTTACTACTTTTACTGTTATTTTCTTGCCGTTGACTTTCTTTACTGGGTTGTTTGGTATGAATACGCAGGAATGGGGCGGAGAGAATAATCTCCCACTCAAGACCATTGGAGCCATATCACTTCCGTCGAGTTTGGCTCTTATTGCGCTCTCTCTCATAGCAGCATGGAGCACCAACGCCCGACGACTCATCAAATGGATGATCCGAGCTACTTTGAGATTATGGACAAAGTTTGGAAGTCCAGCTGTAAGATCAGCAGTGAATCTCATCCCACAGAAGGGAAGAGGAACACAGGGGCAGAGTCAGGATAAGGAGTCTCGGGGGAGGAGGACGGGGTTGGGAGAGGAAATGAGTGACTTTTGGGAGAGGCATAGATTAGAGAGGGAGAGGGGATATACGGTGCCTGATAAGAATAGGAGGGTGGGTAAGACCAAGTGAGTGTTTTGATAGATGATAGAGCAAGAATACACGATTAGCATTGACATTTTCTAATTGGTCTTTTACTCAAATGTAAATATTAACTTGACTTAGTAAAACTCCTGATCTCTCGTATGCTTCTGGAACTCGAGATCGTATCCTGCATACCGCCAAAAGCAAACCTCTAGAACAGGTGAATACCAACAAAGCAAATCTATACAAAAATCACGCTACATCTGATATTAAAGTGAGATGCCGCAATCTCAGAATATCCATCGAGCTCATCAAAGGATGGCGTGTTTTTTTTCACTTGAGGGGTGAAAAATGTCTTGCTCATCGGCTGCTACAGATACATGTTTGCTTTTTACACACAACTTCATAGACGTATGAAATAAATGCCGAGTCAATCGGCATTCCTCGGGTCCGTGGCGTCCGAGCTGAAGCCTGAGATGTATCCTCCTGGGTATGACCTTGTGGAACTTGGTGTGACGAATGTACAAGGTGGATTGTCATGTACTACGTGTGGCTGGTCAATTGACCTTTTCAACATCCATGTAGATCTATATTCTCTCTGTGATGCCACCTCATCGAAGCCTCTCAACTTTTTCTACCCCGTAACAAGGATCTCCCCCGTCTTCAACACTAGAGATGCACGTCATCGTTGTTCGGGAGCTAGGAGGTTTTGAATCTTGAGCGCTTCAGCTTTGACGAATAATGGCCCGAGGCAGAAACACTCTGTGGGGAAGAATGCATGCCCGGGCATTCCCGCTTCGTACAATGTGTGCGCCCTGCTTTTGTCTGCTTCGTGTCTCTCAGCGGCAGCCTCCGCTTGCTTCCCCCTGAACATCAGGGATCTAGGCTGTTGTGCAAGCAGAGACATGCATCACCTTGGAGCTGAGGGCGGCAACTTGCAGCAAGATGCCGTGAGCTGGCTGAGGAGCTGTGAAGAAAAGAAAAGAGAGAGGTATATATGCCGCAGCATTCGTATCTGAAGCTTTCCTCTTCTTTCTTTCTCTTCTTGTTTCGGTAGCTGGGAGTTATCTTCGTCCCTTCTCCTAAACTATCTGTATCAACTGGACCTTTTTCCTTGCCTCTTTTGATTTACAAGTCTCGTTTCTTTTTTTCATAACTAGCAACAATGGAGGACGCTCCTGATTCCCCTCGCTACGCCATGGGCACAATGGCCTCGAACCGCCGTACAAGTCCCATCCGCAAGCCCCAACCCGAACGCCCCGGGACCCCGACCCGTCGTCCGACGACACCCACCCTTGGCCGCCGTCCCACGACTCCGACTCTCGGACGTCGGAGCTCCAATGCTTCGCTGCGTAGACAGGGTTCTAATGCTACGCTTAATCGACCCGTGACGCCTACTGCGCCCGAGTCTCCCGAGGGTCCTGCTGGAGATCCTGTGAAGGCTGTTATTCAGGATGGACCTGTTACTCCGATGCCTGGTAGCCCTGAGACTCCGGCCCGTATCCTCCCTGCCATTCCCGAGAGTCCGCTTGTGATGCCGTCACCTCGGTCCCGACAAGTTTCCCGAGTCGGTGGTCCAACCCCCCGTTCTCGTCAAGTTTCGAGGACCGATCTCCCGGCTCCTCGGTCCCGACAAGTCTCGCAGACCCTCGAGGCCCCTGCTATTGAAGCCACGCCTGAGGTCGCAAAGGCCCCTGCTGTCGAGGCTACTCCCAAGGTTGAAGCTACTCCTGAAGTTGAGGTCACTCCAGAGGTTGCCAATGCTCCTCTTGTCCGAGCTACTCCAGCTGTTGTCAACGCTCCCAAAGTTCGATCGACTCCCGCAGTTGCAAAGATTCCCAAAGTGCGCTCCTCTCCGAGCCTCGCTCTTGTCCCCTCGGTCGCCAAGACCCCAAAGGCCGCTCGTGTCCCGGCCATTGCGTCTGCGCCTACCGTTCGTTCCCAACCAAAGGCCGCTCCTCTTCCCACCATCCAGCCAACCCCTGCCGTTCGACCTCAACCTGCTGTCCTCCCAGCTCCCGAAGTCGTCGCTCAGCCCGAGATTGCACCTCAACCGGCCGTGAACTCGGCCCCGACCGTGGCCCGAAGTCCCGAAGTCGCCGCAGCTCCGTCCGCGGGCCCGATTCCGTCTCCGGCTTCCCGTCCTGAAGCCGCTGCTCTTCCTATCATTACATTGGCTCCCATCGTGGTCAAGGCTTTAGTCGCTGCTCTCGCTCCGACTGTCGCAGAGGCTCCCAAGTCTGCCCCTGTTCCTTCAGCTGGTCGTCTGCCCTCGACTCGCAGCGCTCCCAAGTCCATCCTTGCTTCTGGCTCTGGAAGGGCTCCCAAGTCTCTCGCTCCTCCTCCCACTCGCTACCTGATTACCGCTTAAGCAGTCAAGTAGTGTAGCATTGAGGGGCTGTGGTTGGTGATTGTCTTGTTTGAGAGTACCTGTAACTGGGTATCTCGAAGCTAGGCCTTCCGTATCGAAACCAGTAGCAAAGTGTAAAGCTTCGTTTGTCCAAGATTGGGTTTGCTTGTTATGATTCATGATTTTCTGCAATAGTTAGCCGTGTCCAGTTGTTAAACTATGTCTTTTCTTTCTGAGCATAATCCGTCGTATTGAATGTGATCGTGAGTGTTTCGAAAAGTTGATCCCTTGTATCATATGACGGGTTTCTCTCAAAGACGCAACATCGCACTACCAGTTTAAAGCCCTATATTATGGTAGCTGCAGTTGGGTAGAATTCTAAAACTCCTACGAAACGGGCGAGTTGCCAATGTCACCGCAACGGGCGTTTATCGTGAACCAGTCAGAAGCTCACAGCCAGTTCCTAGTCCAGGTAGCCTAAAATACAAGGAAGACAGCTCCTGCAACAGCTGGTCCTTGTCGGTGGCGGGGAAGCAGGAGACATGCACGTCGGGGGCTGATCTGATCTCAACCTCCCGCTTTGACATGAGACTCCGCTCGTGCGTTATAGGCTGGCATGGTTTTCTTCCATATCGGCCAGGTTGTGACCTTGTCAACAACATGACATGAAACATGTCTTAACATCATTCGATTGAGCAACCGGTGGTACTATTGGTGTTGGATACCATGTTCCATCGGCGTCAAAGATCTGTATCAGGGAGGCTGGGCGCTTCACAGTCTTCGCTCGCTACCCCGGTGTAATATATACGTGTATTAACGGTGGCTATCGGCCCAGGATGATGAAAGTAGAGACCATGATCAAGCACTGGAAGTACTCATGAAGCTTTCGCTGGTTGCTTGGCGATAGCACGCACCCTATAGTTGGAACAATGACGACATGGATATATCTTCACCTATCTTTGAAGAATACAGGCAAAATTATATCTCGATTATATGTCTGCTAAGAAGGCGCATTAACATGTCTCCTTTCTAGCTTATTAGTGTCGTCTCTAGGTTAACATACACCCCGACTTCTCAACGCCAAGTTCAAGTGATGTAATTCCACCCTACCTAGGTAATATTAATTGTTCATAAACCGATTGCTCAAATCTGAGGAACTTGTCAACAGTCGGCTTCGGGTAATACAGTTCTAGAAACTGTCTGGCTCAGAGTAATCTCATGAGGCGAGTCAATTTGGCATTCCTTTTAACCGTCAATTGAACGCAATATTGCTCTTCCAGCTTATGAAGAAGCTCTCCTAGTGAGATAGAACTGTTACTTGGGCACATACTTACGCCTCTTTAACATGGTTGAATGAGAACATGCCATGGCCTAGATTTTCTTTAAGCAGCTACAATTCTCTGATGCGGGCTTTTGAGCTCTTGGCAACTCGTCGCTAACCATTTTCCTGAATTAATAGCCGATCAAGAGACAAGTCACTAAACTCATGTCGCAATAATCCTCAAGTTGATGCCATAAAGATCTACACCGGACATCCCACCCGGAAAAGTCGGGGCCGGCCCGACCCCGAACATAACCACAAAAAGAAGAGGTTCACCATTAACAACCAAGCAATTTGTCACTCTTTTTGAACAGAAGGATTCATTACAACCTCATAGGCTTGTATGACTGGTAAGATGAATGACTTAGCCCTCCACCCTCTTCTCCGCCTTGAACTTGCTGGCGTCACTGGCACTCCTCACAAACGGCTCCAATGGGAACACAGTCTTTTCCTCTTCGATTCCTTCGTAGACGTTGTCCCATCTGCGACGGAGGGCTTCTGGAGTCTTCCATGCGAACTCGGGGTCTCGGAGCCATAGACGGACGAGATGTCGCCTGGATCTGGTGAGCCTGTGGTTTACATTCTGAAGAAAAAGATTCACTTACTGCTTCTGGGGAGAATCCTTGAATCCTCCACGAGCGTGGAAGATACTCAGATTGTTGACGTATTGGATATCACCCCTAAGTCATGTAAGTTTCTGTCGACTCGCAAAGGAGCGCTGTTGTTCTCACTTGTGAAAGTCTAGCGAAACTGCATGCTTCTCAGCTAGGAAATGAAGAGCATCCAGAGCTTCAGCCTGAGCTTCAGTAATAGGTGGAATATCAGAAGCTCGAGGGAGACTCCAGTAACCCGTGTAGCGACGACGAGCATACTGGATGATCAGACGCTCAGGGTCTTGCTCCGTCGCAGGCTGATGGTACAGAAGCGGACGCAGCTCGAACCGCTTTCCAACCTTGCCGAACCTAGACTCACGGTCATTATCTTGCCCTCTTGAGTAGTCACCAGCGGAGGACTTACTCTTCAGATACCCATTGCTCCGTCAAAGTGTGGATGAGATCAGGTCTCGTCTTGGCAAGCTCGTTATAAACATTCCAGCTACTAGACAAGTAACTCTGACCCCCCTCCTCAGCCTCACCAAGAGCAAACAACGCAATCACATCACCAGAATCAGTGTGAAACACCTGCTTCTCAGTCGTGTAAGCAGGAGCACCGATCCTGTGAGCGTCAACCTCTCGGGTAATGTCCTTTATGTGAGCGACTGCCACGTCGGCCCGCTTTCCTTCATACTGGTGGTCTTGACGGCCGCGGATGGGGGCGATGTGGGATGAAATTCCGGCGTAGACGATGATGTTTTCTTCTCGGGTGTACTTGTCTACTGGAACGCCTGACTACTTTGAAGCCGTGGCCTTGATGGATCTCTTTGGAGATGGCACGAAGCTTGTCGTGTAGCTTTGGTAGGACAAACGTCTTTTGGCTGATGTATCCAAGAGGAAGGTTAAGAGCTAGAGATGCAATTCAGCATTAACGCTCTCAAACTCTCGAGTCAACTTACATCGAAAGTTCTTGACAGCCTCATCAATCTCCTCAATATCAGCCTCCGTCAAGTGGTAGTTCCAGTCATACTTGGCAGCCAAGTCCTTGCCATCCCACACAAGGTCTGAGACGAGCTCCTTGGGAAACCCCTCAGGCAGAGATGTCTCGAACTTTTCAGTCTCTTGACGTCTTTTGACACGAGCGAGATACTTGTCAAGGTTGGGAGTGTATCCAATATCTGGCTGGCCTGGGGGGCCGGTGGTTAGAGGAGCTTGAACTGCTGCTGCCATGTTGAAGAGTTAATATTCGTGTGGTTAGTCTTGACTGTTACAGATCAAGTAACAGGCAGTAAGGGATGACCTCTATTTGAAGTCAGCGATATGCTCCTATCTCGGGCAGGTCCCTTGATGTGTCATCTTGGCTACATGTGACCCCGCGTCGTATTCCTTCTTAGAAGTCAACCAACGGCTTAACGCGGAAGCTATCCCACATCTTAACACACATAGTTGATGTCGTCATCTGCGGTCCTCATTTTACCATAGACGTTATACCCGTAGCAACACCATCAAAGGATGCAGTGGCGTCATCGCCTTCGAATCAAGACTGCATCATCTGAAATGCATACCACCGTAGAGTGTCACTTAGGGTCCTTTATCGGCGGTTCCCCGATCAAGATGCCCCATGTCGGGGTGATCTCGGTAGATGGGTCGGCGTATTGAGTACGAGATGTCTGGATATGATCTCCGCGGAGTGTTATTCCCAGAATCTGGGGCATGTAGGGCTGTCTAGCGCCCCAATCAGTCTGTTCTTGTATGCAATCCGGTTGAAACGCAGCCCCAACTTGTGCTATTCAGACGGATACATGCTTCCTACTTGGCCAAGTCATGCTTCTCCGCCTCTAGCTAGTCCTTGGTTGATGCCCCAAACTTAGATGGGGAAATACTTGTGCTTGTCAGTGGGTATTTGGGGTTGTTGTATGTCATTATGTCTTTAAATATTGGACTGCTAGTAACTTTGGCCGTCCTCGTCCTATCCATGAGCTATAATCGAACGCCCAGTAACCAACTCAATTTCCATAAACACGCACGCTATATATCATTTTCCTCTAACCAACGACTACTCCACAGTCTGAGTCTGAGCCCGAGCTCTAGCCTCATCTTCTTGGTGTGTCCGCCATCCCCCAACCATCATCGACACCCAAAGAATATTCCACCGCGGTCCATCCCCAAAACACACAAAACTCTGTACCAGCGCTTCAACCAAGGGTGTATACTTGGCCAGCACAGCACTTGTCCCCCGACCTTCAATTAGAGCCTGCAACTCGACAACTTCTTCGGGTTCTAGGTGGCGCTTCACAAACGCTTCGATTTCACGGGGCGTCTTCCACCATTCCATCGTCTCTCCCCTCTCTGCATAGTCCCGCTCAATCTTCTTGGATAAATCTGGAACGATCTGGTCCCATTGTGCCTGAGTCGCGGTAGGCGGAAGATGAGTGTATCCCTTTTGGTGATACTCTAACCTTGCGAGCGCCAAAGACACCAAAAAGTCATGATCGCGGAGATGCTTGGAATGGTTGAATAGCCGGTCAAGGTTCGACTCGGTGCGCGCCACCTTCCCCATCAAAGCCAGCTGTTTCGCCTGCCAAAGAGAAACCGTGTTTTTCGTACAGGCCCAGTATAACGCCCCTGCAAAGGTGAAGAGGTTATCCCCAAGATACTGCGCTGCATCCATGGGAGCTTCGTATATGCGCACCAAGCGATCCGTGTCGAGCCATACTTGCTGCGGCAGCCCCATGGCTTGTACGTTTAGGTGGTTTCTACCACCTGCGACGCTGAAGAAAGCTGGCTGAGCAGTAAACATGAATCTTGTTGATGCTGGTCTTGCAGGAGAGACGGTTCGTTGTGATGGGGATGCCACTCGGGTTAGAGCGCTGCTGTTATCATCTTCTTCGATGCCCGCGATTTCTCTCGCCTCTGCTAACGCAGCTTGGAGTTCTCTATCATGGCGTGCGCGCTGAGAAGCTACCCGATCAATCTTCTTGAGGGCATTCCGAAGTTTCCGATTCTCATCCTTGAGACTGGAGAACTTGGATGCATGTCGCTTTCGATACTCTCGTTGAGCGATTCTACTCCTCTCTCGCTTGGGCTATTATATAGAAATCCGTCAGTTACAAAGGCCAAGCATCAAACTCGACTTCAACGTTGTCCAACAAGCAGGATTGGTAATCGCAGGTAAAAGGCCCACTCACGTCTGGGGTATCTCTGCTGCTGTTCGACGGAGACATTTGCGGCTGTAGGCACAATATCGGAAAAAAGATACCAGGTTGTTATTTCCAGGGCAATTGGTTCATTTGATTCAAAAGATGAGGAGACAAGTTGGGAGTGTCGTGGTTGAGGAATAACGTTATGGGGTGGTCTGGGATAACGTTATGTGCATTAATAATCCGGGGGAGCACTAACAACACCCAGGATTTGGGGCCTCATAACGATGATACAAATAGGACCAGGAGAATGAATGAAGTACGTAATAATCAAGAGACAATCAGCATCAATTCGACATTGTGTTAAGATCCGAACTCATTGCAGCGAACATGGCACCCATTCCCATCAAGACCGTCCACAACACCACTTACCCAACAATCTCCCCAACTCGCCCCGAGCTATCCACCAAAGGCAAGAATGCCCTAATCACCGGAGGTGGTTCTGGCATCGGCGCCGCCATCGCAAAGTCTTTTGCAAAGTCCGGCATCAGTGACTTGGCTCTCCTCGGTCGCACAGAAAAGACACTCCTCGAGAACAAGGCCGAGATCGAGAGTCTCTACCCCGAGACCACTGTCTGGACGTACCGTGTCGACATTGTAGACCGCGAATCTACACTTTCAGCTGTTCAATCATTTACAAAGTCAACAAAGGGAAGCATCGACATTATTGTAGCCAACGCTGGATACATGCCCAAGATGAACAGCATTGCTGATTCCGATCCCGACGACTGGTGGCTCGGCTTTGACATTTCAGTCCGCGGAAACTTCAACCTCCTCCAAGCCTTCACCCCACTCGCCGCCCCCAACGCCTCCGTGATCCACCTCTCAACCGAGGCGATGTACATGCAGTACATGGAAGGTTTCTCAGGCTACCGAGCTTCGAAGCTTGCCGCTTACAAGGTCTTTGAGTACTACGCCAAGGAAAACCCGGACAAGACTGTTATTCAGTTTCACCCAGGTCTCATTGCTGATACTGGCATGACCAAACCGATTGCAGGGTTCATTGATGCGTCTGGGATTGTCCCTGATGATGTAACTCTTGCTGGGGACTTTTCCGTCTGGGCGGCTAGCGAAGAGGCCAAGTTCTTGAGCGGTCGTTTTGTTTGGGCTGGATGGGATGTTGATGAGCTCAAGGGGCTCAAGGATGAGCTCGAAAAGGATGATAGAAAGTTCACGATTGGACTGTTGTCGTAAGCACTTTGTACATTCTTGCATTGTCAGTCATGACGGGGCGCAAAGCATAGATAGAAGTACTCATTAACTTGCATAAGAGTTAGACTTGCATATAGATATGTGTATTAAAGGATAGCTTCCAACTCAGTATATCCCTATTCTCATCGTCTTTCTTTCTTGTCACATAGTTTCGTCCTGGTGACAGTTGTGACTCCTTTGAGATACCCTACACTTTTGAAGAAAGGACCCTGTCGAAGACGGGCGGCTACATATCAGTTAATTAAGACTCATTTAATTTTACTTGGAACAATTCTAAAATTTTATTGAGGTATACAGATGAACACAGGGACACCGGTTAGGTAGGGCCAGCCTCTATTCAACATTGACTCTACCAGACTGCATCTAAATGCACATGAGCTCCTTCATGAGTCCTCGAAAACCTCTAACAGCTATCAAACATGGAAAATATTCCTCCTTCACCCTCTCGATACGAGCCGCATCTCGAGGAAGCCTGGGGAAGGGGGGCGCTTATCTTCTATTCGTTGAATCCTTAATTCATGTCGACCAACGAACGCCGTACTCCAGTGTGCTTTCGGAACTGATCCCAACCTCAGGGTCAATCTCAATCCCTCTCGTATGTATGCCTAAGCTTCTCATCTATACTTGTCTATTTCATGGCCGACTGCGAAGAGTATGGCGAGTTGCTCGTCGCGTGTGTAGGTAGCGCCGTCCCACGAACAACACCAGTACTCTTAAAGTATTTGTGATCCTTCCAGCAGATGACAGCCGCCCAAAATGATGTCGCCCTAAAAGATCCAAACGTCAGCTTTCCTCTCCATTGTTTTGTAGTGGGCAGCGCAGACTTACATGAGCAAGAAGCCATTAAGGGCGACGAACCACGCAAAAGCGCAGTTTGTACCCTGGCAAAACCTCGAGATCCCCATAAACGTCATGATTACCACGACGAACCAGAATACAATCTCCATGGTGTTGAGGATCGTATATGCTTTGAGGCTCCTCCACTTTCTGAACCGATCGACCTTGTCGGTGAGCAACTGGTAGATGAGGAAAACGATACTCTTGACGGCCTGTGGTTCTCGAATTGTTAACCTCAATTTATTTAGAATCGTACAAGGTGCACTGCGTACCATCGTGATTCCCAGTGTGTCGGAGCGGGTGGTCCGCGTGCCCTTGGGTTTCGTTGCGACACGGGCACCAGTGAGGGCGATGACAGCAACAATGAGGACCATCATTCCGATATGGACTCTCGTCTTCCAATGCGAGTCGAACCAGTGGCTGTTGAAAAAGTCCTTGACCCTAGACATTTTGGAGTGGTCGTTGTCTGTTGTTTATCCGCCGGGTTGTCGCTCCTCGGGTCGTCAAGTTTGGAAGTTCCTGCGGGTTCTGTTTACCCAGCCGAAGGAATGAAAGGGAAGATCAGCTTGGAAAACGGGCGTGTTCTGGTCAGAAAACTGTCTCTTCATCTCCTGTCATTGAAAAGGCATCGCAGTCGTATATAAACCCCACGAAGCTCAACAGGCACATAAGCGTAATTCAGCCTCCCACGTATGAATGTGGAGAGCAGCCGCAAATCCTCAACCATCCGAGACCATTTATTACGCGTCCATCTCCTGTGCATTATCCTATCGCATGAAATACGGCTTTCCGCCCTTTGGTTTCGTTGTCATGGCGGCTGTCTGTATACGCGTATAACGTATTTGAAGGTCGCCCGTATTTAGAGACCCACTTTTGGCGCCTGTTGTAAGAGCGTTTAGATGAAATGCGGCGCTTACGAGGTTGACGTGCAGGTTCGGTGAGTTTGTGATGTGAGGTGAAACATTCTCTATGAAACTCATAGAATCGTTTTCGTATTATTGTTTGTTTGATATTATCCAAATCCGGCTATTATACCGTTGAAAGGAAAATTGCCTTGTTAGCGGCATCTTCACATTCACACTAGCCACACTTCCAATAAGCGCCCCACCAATTTAGGAAATTAAAAATGTGGCGCACCCCGGATTCAGCCACACTTCAATCCACTGCTCTCTCAGCCTCGCGCAGCTTCAAGAAAGCATCACACTTGGAAACCTCCCCAACATCAACATTATCACACCGATCGCAGGCCTCTAGCAAGCGGACCTATTCGAATACGTTTTATCCATCGCAAGCTCCATAGTGGGCTTCATCCCCCGACGAACGCCATGGCCGAAACACCCAAGCTCCTCTGGAACCCGGAAAACGTCAAGGACGTAGCCGAGTCGGTCGGTATCAGCTCTCTCAACGATGAGGCCCTCAAGTGCTTGACTCAAGATGTCGAGTACCGTATCGGCCAGGTCATTGTCGAGTCTCTGCGCTTCATGCGCGCAGCTCGCCGAACTACTCTCACTGTCAACGACATCTCGCTCGCTCTCAGGGCTCTCGACGTGGAACCCCTCTACGGATACGACTCGACGCGTCCTCTGCGCTATGGAGAGGCTAGCCTCGGTCCAGGCCAGCCGCTGTTCTACATTGAGGATGAGGAGGTTGATTTTGAGAAGCTCATCAATGCGCCTCTACCCAAGGTCCCTCGCGACATGGGTTTCACCGGTGCGCATACCTCAAAGCTTGTGTGAATCCTCATGCTAACCTTTCCCAGCACACTGGCTCGCCATCGAAGGTGTCCAGCCCTCTATCCCCCAAAACCCAACGACATCCGAATCCCGATCGCAAGAGCTCCTCCCCAAGGGTCCTGGAGCCAATCCCGCCCTCTCTGCACTCGCAGGCAACGACAACGTCGCAATGAAGCCATCCGTTAAGCACATTGTCAGCAAGGAGCTCATCCTCTACTTTGACAAGATCCAAGCCGCGATTCTCGACGATAACCCCGACGAGGAGGTTGTGCGACTCCGGCAGGCTGCTCTCGGTTCCGTGAGGGATGATCCTGGTCTGCATCAGCTCATCCCATACTTTATCAACTTCATCATGGATCGTGTAACGCACCATCTGGACGACACTTTCACTCTGAAGCAGATGATGGAGTTGACAAACGCCCTGATCGAGAACAAGAGCCTTTTCCTCGATCCCTACGCCAGCCCTCTTTCTGCACCCGCCCTGACTTGCCTGATGGCCCGAAAACTTGGTGCCGATGAAGGAGTTGATGCCATCAAGGAACAGTACGATCTGCGACAACTGGCCGCATCACTAGTTGGACAAATTGCTCGCAAATACTCAGCATCAAACACACTGCTCAGGACAAAGCTCACGCGGACATGTCTCAAGTACTTCCTCGATCCTACCAAGCCGCCTGCCGTCCTGTACGGCGCCATTCACGGTCTGCTCGAGGCCGGCGGACCTGAAGCCATCCGAGTTCTGGTGTTGCGAAACCTCAAGACTTTCGACACAGCAATTCTACAACCCCTCAAGGAAAAGGCCGAGGGCACAATGGACTACGAGATGCTCGTGCAAGGCATCGTGCAAGCTGTCGCATCCCTGTCGGAGCGGGGCGAGTCGAGCGTCAACGGTGTAAACGGCACAGCCAACTTGGAATCGGAGGTCTCGGAGCTGAAGGAATTCATTGGAACAATTGTAGGAGAAAAGATTGCCTCATCCGGCAACAGGAAGCTGATCCGCGCGATTCTGGATGCCCGGTTCTTGGAGTAGGTACCTCTTATATGCATGACACAAATTATAGCAATGCGAAGGCGAATGGCGTTTTAGGCTTCGGGATACCTCACAAAAGGGCATGCATTTGGGTAAGAGGGTTGGTGTACATATAGTAAAAATTGATTTGCTCAAAATCAGGAATTGCCCTCCCAGGCTCATTCATACTTCTACACGAGTACTTGGTCTTCCATTTCCCGTACTCTCTCAATCCCCTCATGGCTTTGGTGTATTTCATCCACTGCTGTTGCTAGCCCAATCTATTTCTCCCTTCCTTTTTTTCCATATCTCTTACACGAAAGCAACCAGACCAATGGCACCGAGGATGCTAGCAGCCCAGAGAATGTTGTCGGTCTTCTTGATAGTGGGCTTGGCGAAACCCTTGCCCATGTCGTACAGAAGGTGCTTGAAGCCGTTGATCAAGTGGTAGACAAAGGGGAAGCCGAGGGCGAGCTTGACGCCGCCCTTGACGACAAGAGGAAGGCCGCCGAAAGCGGCGGCGACGCTGGCAGTCTCGAGGTGAAGTCCGACGACGGGGGCGACGAGGTAAGCGCCCATGAAGGCGTACATGGTGGCAGAGAGGGTGCAGCCGGTGATTCGGTTCCAGGCAGAGCTGCCGAACCAGGTCTGCTCCATCTTGTAGATGCCCAGGTGGGGGGACACGGGACGGTTCAGGCGCTGGTTGGCGAGGAGTTGACGTCCCTCCTCCTGGGAGAGCTTGGTGCTGGCGACGGGACTGGGCACGTGTCAGAGGTTTATCGCGATGGGCATTGCTGGTGTTGAGCTTACCGGGAGGGAGTGGTCGAGATGCCGGCAGTCAGGGCAACCTTGGGCAGCGTCTGGAAGAAGACGCTGCTAGGCTTAGCCGCACCTATAGACAATTGAGTCAGTCTACACGTTCCATGAGACTATTCACTGTTTTTTTGCGTAGAACCCGGCATCGGGACTGACGTACCTCGGCGAAGGGCGGCGACGCCAACACGTTGAGCGAGCATCGTGGCAGAAGAGTATCGAAGAGGATCGAATTGAGAAGGCGGCCAAAATTGTTCGTTCAACGGGGTTCGTCGCCGGCGTCGTTTTTCACCACTGAAGCGGTTCGGTTCGTCGTCGTCTAGAGGAAATCGATGATGATGGATTTCCCGATGCGATGCTTCCAATGCAAGTATCGGAACGGGCTCCCTCGGCTTCTCGGTCCAGTCCGACCAATCACTGTCTACGAATTCCTCATCTCGGGATACACGTGACCCGGTATTCCCTCCGCCTCGGAGTGGTAGTCACGTGATTTACAAGACATCATGCTGAGTCAGCAGAAGAAATTCAGCAACCCTCTCAAAACACTCCGCCCAGCCTTGAACTTTTTTCCCTTTTTCCTTTCTTTCTTCTTCAGATAGTCAAGAACGTCCGCCGCACGCTGTCCATTGTGGGCAGCGGTTATCCGGCAGGGTCTTTGGACTCTTGGACTTGATCTGAGAAGAAACAAACTGGTCCGTCGTTAATCTCGACATCTAGCTCTTCCTCCGTCTAGGTGTCGTTTCATTTTGAGATCTACATTTCTATCGTCAGTGTTTGAAGTGAATGTTTGCCGTAGCCAATTGAACGACTGCAAGTCGGTCACTCCTTCTGTGAGAGCCTCGATGTAGCAGTTAATCACGGCGTTTGTGTTTACCAACGCCTTAACCTCGTCTGCCTAAAGCTTGTCACGGCGATCCGTCACGCCTCAACTTGATCTTCTCTACCACCGCACAAGCATTGAGCTGTGCTCGCGAAGGCATCAACACGGTCGCGATGGAGAAGCTCAGTGCTCCTTTGACGTCCTTCTATGACGGAGCAAGAGATTTGCTGCTTTCTCTCGTTCCTTCTTCCAACTCTCCTAAGTGCACCAACTTCCCTTGGGAACGACTGTTCGAAGTCGACCAAGAAAACCCTCTCAAGACAAGCGACGCCCTTCAACGCATTCGTCATCGCATCTACTCGTTCGTTTGGTCTCAAGACCGTCAAGACCCTAATGATGGAGACTTCATCGTGACTCGCTGGGGAGTTCGTCGGAACCTCAACCGCCGCTACCCTCGATCCTACATTGATGTTCACCATGACCTAACTCTTCTCCATCACGACACTGGACTCCTCTTCACCAATGTCGCTACCTCCGAGGACTTTACCGAATACATCTACAACGTGAGCAAGGTCGAGATTCCCATCACAGCTACGTACGACACGGTTCAAAACGTTGAAAAAGGCGGATGGCGTCTTCACGACGATGAAGACATGCTTGTTCACAACCTCTACACCAACAAGCGCCTCTTTGAAGAACACGCCAAAAACGTCGATGTAGTAGTCATCTTTCAAGAAATCACAAACGAAGGAGCCTTCTACGATGCAGACATGCACCTCGATGAAATCCGCGACGTCCTCAACTACTGGGACATTGGCGCTAAGGGTGGCGAGCTCCGTGTCATTGTCAACTACGCTACCAATCAGGTCACAGATCTTGAGCTTGAAACCGCGGCGTTTCCATTCTTTCCTTTGGCTTTTACTGGCTAGAAGCTGTTTAGCCGGTTTGGAGTTGGGCCAAAGGGTACCTACGAGTTGGAGGATGAGCGGGTTGACAGATGCATTGAGGCGTACCTTCGAGGGATGGATTCGTCGGATGAGGAATACGGTAACTGATTACTCGGGGCTGGTTTGATCGTGGTCGCATGATAGACTGTTGTACAGTAGTTACTCGGTTGTTCCTTAGGATCATGACAACTCACGACCACAGTCCTGATCACACACAGCAAAGAACAAATACTCATGGCCTTTTGACATTCTGTTCCGGTATCCAGTATCCCATTCTCATGGTGCACAATCACTCATTCGCTACACTTGGACAATGACACTAGCCGAACCAAACAAAGAAGCCAAGATGAAATGCAAGTTAAAAGCCAAGACTAGCACAGCACGAACAAGACAATGAAGCCTTCTCTTTGTTCTTGACTATTTGAACATTGTACATTGAGTTCCACTACTACTTGGACATGAAAGCATAGCAAACGCATAAAACGACGTCTTCGTCCTGTAATTATTCTTCTTCTGACCAGACACACTCACCTCACACTCAATCACACAGCAAACACAGGTACGTTCCACTCTCGATCTTACCTGCTAACACTTTGCCAGTCCTTCAACCCATCTTCTTACACTATACAAATAATGGCCGATACCTGGGAATTTCCGGCTCCCAACTCATGGGATCCAACGATTCCCGTTCGTACTCTAAACCCCTGGGAGGCTCCCGCTCCCAACCCAGGGGAAGAACCCGCTCCGGCTCCCGCACCCGCACCTAATCCGTGGGACGTGCCAGCTGCTGCTCCCTCCCCCTGGGACGGCCCTGTCCAAACCCGACCCGGCGGCGGCGGGTCCTGGTTCGAATCGATGGAGCCGCCCAGGAGCTTCATCACGCTCACAACAGCTTCTATCCCACCGATAGTAACGCCCACCGCACTCGCCGAGGAGACTCCCCCCAAGGGAACCACTCCCTGGCTGTACGCCACTGTAGCATGCATAATCGCGATCATCATCCTACTTGTCTTCATCTGCCTTTTGTGGGCGGGAAACAGGCAACTCAGCAGGGAGGCAAAGAGCCGGAAGGAGGCGGAGCGGAGGTTGAGTGCTGTGATGCGCGATAATCGTGAGTATCAGAGGGATGAGGAGGAGGGTAACCGTCCTTGAGTAAGGAGGATGTGTTGGTTGTGTGGAGGAATGTGTTTGTTTAGTCGCTGGATTTAGAGTAGACGTTGCTGATTGTAGACGTTTCTAGATTGTAGCATTTGCTAGATTGAGTAAGGTAGAGTAGTCAGTTACTTCTCAATTGAGTTAAATTCTTTTCTCTCATTTTTACAATTCCTGTTCGTAAACTGGTGTTTCGACGTTTGTTCAACTTCCACCATCTTATCCTCAGCTGCCAGTGCCAAACGCAACTTGATCATCCCAATTCGGCCATCATCTCAAATATTCAAACAGATCCCTTTCGTCTCATTGTGTCTCTATACTTGTCATTCAACTTACATCGCCGTTCGTCCTTCTATTCAACAATGATTCAACTCAATTGTCATCTCCGTTTACACCCTCTTATATATACCTTCTCTTCTCTTCTCACGTATCAATTCTTCAACATCTTCTCTTCATCCTTTCATACAGCTACAGCTCGTATCAAAGGACGAAGCCCTCCAACTGAAACAACAACCACAACGAAGCTCAAGAAACACCAATCGGTATGTAATGATGGTGATCTACTTCAGGCTCGACAAGCACTAACACGAAGCAGAACAACCATCAACATGTCGATCCACGTTGTTTCCCGTTCCCTCCCCGAGGATAACAACAGCACGATCATGGTCGTCACTGTCAGTGCCGGCCTCATGCTCATCGTCACGGGCCTCATCGGCTATGTTATCTTTGTCGCCAAACCTCGCTCTGTCCGCAACAACAACGTCGCCAACGCCGCCAATGGTGGCCGCCCTGTTCGCAACGGTACCAACCCTGTTCGCACCCTTCACTATACCAATGGTTCTTGGGAGCGTTTCCCCCAGGCTCCCATTAGCCAGGGGTACGCCGTTCAGTACCTCCGTCACATCCTCCAGCGTGCCCGCGCTATCACCGGCCGTGACCGCGCCCCTGACAACGAAGCCCAGGCCAACGGCCAGAATGAGAACGCCGGTGCTCAGCAGCATGACAACGCCGCTGGCCATGGCCAGAACTCTGGTGGCCAGGGTCACGACTCTGGTGGCCACGGCGGCATTCGCCCTGCCACCGCCTAGGCGCAATCATGACTACCTCCGTCGTTAAGAAGCAACAAGACAAGCCGATCTTCCTCGATGGAATCAAGTCAACACCTGTGGGACGATGTGAACATGGGTTAGAAATGGGGACGACAGTGAGAGAGCAAGGAACAAATGGGGTCTGAGTGGACAAGGGGGAACGCAAGTTTCATCTCGATCAAGTAGACCGCCAAGAAAAGTCATTGACACACTTTTGCCTGACTCTTTGTGAAACTGATTGATGTCTCCGTTACTGTTATTGATGCATAACATACAAGAAGCGTAGACTGCCCTGTCCCGAGTGTTCATTAAGTACATGTAGGAAGAAGCATCCCTGCCCGAGTATGCGTGTATATGTCAACCATCTATTTAGCCTACCGGCGCCCAAACAGATCGCTCTATATGTAATTGTACAACCGACTCCGTGGAGATTCCCATTTCATTAGCCTCGTACCAGCCGCGCCGTTTTTCCAAGATGATTAATACTCATGTGCATTGAAGCCACCACTCAATTCATGTTACCCATGCCAAAGCCGCCAAACAGTGAAGGAGGGAGTTGATTCTGTGGTTGATTCATGTTCCCCCACATATCCCAGTTGAGAGTCGAAACGTCCAGATAACCACCGAGGAATGGATCAAGGTCCGTCATTTGAGCCGCCGATGTTGGAGGTTGAGTCGGTGGCGGTTGAGTTGGGGGTTCAGAGCTGCGCCCATCATTGGCGAGACATTCGCGGAGGCGGTACACAAAGCTAGGGCATTCGACGGGTTGGCCTGCCTGTCGGAAGGCTTGCTCCCGGGCTTTCCATGCCTTTAGTACAGTCTGAGCCTGCACCACATACACCTTTTGATTCATGTCCATAAGCTCCGGGTGGAATCGATAAATCTTTTCCACCATGTTCCAAGCGCGATCCGCAAGAGAACCAGTCGGGCGCTGGCAGAGCTGCTTCGTCATGACGGTGAAGATGTCGATCTGGAAGTGGAACTTGACAAACCACAAGAACCCTGCGTGCTCCATCACCTCGTAAGCGTTGGTGCTGTGCTCGTTGTTCATCAAAACAATCTTGAATAGGTTGTCCTTCTTGTTGAGGATCTCAGTCCCCCATTCTGGCTGCTCCCTCATGGGCACCAGCATCTCTCTCATCTTGCTGGTAAGCATTGGGCGTATCGCGAGGGCTGCAAGGTGCACAGGTCCAGCAGAGGGGTCGATGTAGCGGGCTTCAACCTCCAGCAAGCCCTTCTCGAGGTCATCGACAAGATCTCGGTACCTTTCGATGGAGGGAAACATGTCGGGATCTCTATCTTCGTAATCGTCGCCCATAATGGCAGCTTCCAATCCCGGGGTGCCGTGGAGGGACTCGGCATGGACCAGGAACTTGGCAATCTGGTAACCGACGAGGCAGAATGCCATCTCTGTTGGGCCCTCGCGAGGTTGGACGGGTTCGTTCGATCCAGGAAACAAGTCCGCGTCGTTCACATTCTGTGGCATCCTAGTGTCCCAGCTGCTAGGGAGCATCGAGTGGCTCAGCCCCGAAACCAAGGCATTCTTAGCATCATGCAGAATGATCTGCCACCACATACGTCTTCGCATCTCGGTTTCAAAGGCGTTAAGGTTCAAGAGTTCGCCATCACGGTGATATCCCATCTTTTGGGCGATCCGAACGACCATTCCGCTAAGAATCCAGGCGGCATGCCTGTCGTAGCGGTTCTGAAGAGACAACTATAACCGTCAGCACACATCAAGACTGTTGAAGCATACTATCTCACCAGATAAAGCAGCAATGCCTGCAAAGCTACCATGTCGTAGTTTTTGAGAAAGTTGAATTTGGTTAATGCCATCTTGGTTCCAATGGTGTACTTGCGCAGAGCATCATCGCGCGAGCATCCGAGCATCTGCGTCGCTTCGGCATCGGAGAGAGACACCGCGGCCATGGTGAAGATGGAGAACAAGAGGGCCTGGTAATTTAACGGGATATTGTTCATGTTGGTCGCCGCTTCCATCACATATGGTTGTACCGACGGGACGTGGATGATTTTGGTCAAAGGGTTAACGCGGTCCACAAACAACTGCCAGAGTCGAAAGACATGGACGGGATCTGGCTGAGCGTCCTCGTTGGATCCGCTTGAAGCATCCGAGGGGAGGAGAAGGTCGATATTGTAGTCTGGGCTCAGGTCCTCAGAGCCCATGACGCTGCAGTCTTCGGGATCGTCGGTATCGACAATCTCCTTCATCGCTTGGAGCTTGTGTCGATCGTTAGTTTCACAGACTCACTTAGACACATTGGACATGCTCACCTCTTCATGAATGTTAGCCCACAGATAGCTATCCATAAATCGCACGCCGCCTTCTTCCTTGACCATCTTGCCAGCCGGCTTCCATTTCGTCTGGGAATCACAGTTGTTCGGCGTGCTAACCATGACATCCGACATGGCACTGTTCATGGCCGGTGAGGCCTGCGCCGATGGAGATGGCACAGTACCATCGGCATACTGCTTCAGCAACTGCTCACATCGAGCGAGTCGCTCCTGAAGGTCTTGATTCGGTCTCCGACGCTTCCTTGCGGGAGCTGGAGTGCTTGGGGTACACGTAACATTGGCCTGGTTTACTGGTAAGTTGAAGTTCATGGAACCTGAGGCACAAAGAGCACAAGGACACAAGGCAGACACGGAAGGTATCAACAAGCCAAAACAAAGGGCGCGGGCAAAGACGCGATATGGATAAGCGAAATGCAGCGGGACGGGCTAGGTAGCTAACGCACCTTGATGCAATTCGAGCAAGGCGTGTTCCGGTCGCATTTGATCTTGCGATGCTGACACAAGACGCAGGCCAACACTCTGGGCGCCTTGTGAGATCCAGGCGTCGTCGTTGTCGACATGTCCACAGAACTCGATGCGCTTCAAGAAACGTCTCACATGCCAAAAGGTAGGTGTTGTCGCGAAAAGATAGATCTCAGAGTAGAGGCCCTATGACGCTGACAAGAGCTCCACAGGGGCTAGGATCATGAGAGGGTGAGGGGGAGGGGCAAAACGAATTTTGCAAGAGCCAGGAGGGTTCGTCAACGGGACGGGACGAGACAGGAGGATGATATGGAAGAGCCGGCTTGTCCGTACCAGTGGCGATATCTAGAGGCCAAGCTGGCGCGAAGCTGCGGAATAGTCGCACAAAGCCGGTGCCTGGCGAAGGGATGGATGTTGCAAGGTGCCAACCAGGCAGTGCCGGGTCCCCGCGGAGTGTCTGTCAGTGGTAGGCCGTGGCTGTAGGTAGGTGGTGTGCTAAGCAGGGGCGTCCAGTCTCATGCGCCGGAACCAGCGCCTCCCGTCAATCAATCAGATGAGTTGACGACAACTTGGGCTGCGCAGAGGAAACAATTACGGGGGGTATGAAGATCAAGATGGGAGAGGTGCTTGAGAGGAAGCTTGTGCTGAGCTTGAGCTTGGGCTTGAGTGAGAGGGAGCCAAAGAGCCAGGGACCGAGAAACAGGTGAACAGGGTTCGCCAGGAGGCTCTGGGACTCTGGAGATGAGAACAAGACCTGCGTACGTATGCGACAGACAGGGGTTTTCCGAATCCGTAATGCGCGTGTTCAAGGACCGATCCGAAAGAGAAGGATGTTTCGGCTGCTGACAGATTGCCAAGGGGGATGGTTAGAGGTCGTTTAGCAATCTGGTGGGAGGTTGATGGATGATGTGAGCCTGTGACGACAGGACGGGCGCCGTGAACTCCGGACGCCGATTACCTGGTAGGTATTTTTGCCTGGGGCCTGCCGCTTCTTCGATAACTGCGTGACTGAATGAGTCTGAGTCCAATCGAAGCTTCTAGCCTGGATGGGCCAATAATGCGCCTGCCTGCCAATCCCTGTCTGTTCCGAAAACGAGGTGCCGCAGCGAAATAACGGAGGGCAAATCAACGGGGTTTCGGCCGTTGGCGGCGGAGGTGGAGGTGGAGGTCGGCGGAGTTGACAGCAAAAATTCCGTCGAAAAGGGAAAATGCAGGGGGTGTGAAAGCTGCTAACTTGCGACTCCAACCGGCGAGGAACGGCGGAAGAAACGAGTTGTGATATACTGCGAACTTGGGGAAGTTTCTGCAGACTCGATCAAATCTGCGCTGGTCCAAATGACTCAGAATGACTCGAGGCCCGATACTGTATTCAAGCCCTGGCGTAAGACGGCGTTTGGGTCCGTGACTCGATGCGACAACTGAACCTATGCCAGTATCGAAAAAATGCGCTCTCGGAAAGACTAGGGACAGATGCCAATAATACCTGCGGCCCCGTCGACGGTGTTCGGGTTCAAAGATCGTCCTCTTCTCAGGTTGGGTAGTAAGAAACTAGAGGGTTTTCGGGCACGTGCGCCGTGATGCTATCAGTTCAGCTAAGATGGAAGCCACAACAGTCTGGGAAAGAGGTGATTCGGGGACTTCGCGGGGTTTCAAGAGTTGATTTTGAGCTGTCAAAAGTCCGCAATGAGGTATGATGACGTTGAATTGCTTGGTAAGTAAAGATAGGAACTTGGATCTTATGGTTTTTCTTAAAGTTGGCAGGGCTCAGGAAGCCAGTGTACGGCAGGCAACCTGAAAAGAGCGGGAACACGGATGCTTCGGAAGCTTTGCGCTAGGTATACACTGTGGGAAAGCTTAACCTACCACCCAGTTTTGCCGTACCATCCAGCTCTCTCACAGTGCAGATCCCTTTGCATGACCCCATCTTTTCGCATTAAAGTTGCAGTTTCCGTGTTTTGGATAGCGCCATGCAAGTAAAGCCGTAGGCATCTAACGGGGACGGACGGATCTTCCATTTCCCCGGTCGGTAGTGAATCGGCCAATGGCGTGTGCCCGAGTTCGGCTGATTTTACCCCACGCAATTTTTTTGGCGAGTGCTGCTTTGCGATGACATCTGGGGCCGACCATCGGATGAAGCTATCCACAACTTTTTTCAACGTCGTTCTTTGCAACTCCTCAAGTTGTGGCTGCCAAAATTCTTCATATTTAGTTCTTCAGGATATAAGAGCTGTATAGGATAGATAGGCTTTCATCATGACACCAATTGTAAGTTGTTCAACTGTAAACTCTCTTCCCTACTCCCTGACTCACATGCGCCAACTTCAGCGAAGAGCCGTCGCTCTCTCGACCGTGTCTAGGCTCTCGAGCCTCTCGAGGCAACGCCTCGTCCCCCGATCTCAGTCTCTCTCTGCTGCCATCTCTCAATTCCACGCCTACTCGACGTCTCCTCTCCGACAACAGGCATTCCACTCCCAGCTTGAGAATGCGCCCAACGCCGCCGACCTCCTCGGCTCTCTCGATGCCGCCTCCGCAGCAGCTCCCTCGACTCCCCAGACCCTCACCGAGAAGATTGTACAGCGGTACTCGGTTGGCCTTGCCCCTGGCAAGAAGGTCAAGTCAGGCGATTACGTTACTCTACAGCCTGCGCAGTGCATGAGTTCGTCATTTCAAACCTCCCTTCAGAAGCCTAGCTAATTACCCTCTAGCACACGACAACTCTTGGCCCGTTGCCCTAAAGATGATGTCTATCGGTGCTACCAAGATCAAGAACCCGTCACAAATCGTTATGGCAAGAAACTCGACTGTCCGATACACTACACCGGTTGTTAATTACTGACAGGCCCTCAAATTCAGACACTAGACCACGATGTACAAAATAAGAGTGAGGCCAATCTACGCAAGATGAAACAAATCGAAGAGTTTGCCGGCAGGCATGGGACAGCATTGTAAGGAGACGATGGAAGTTGTGATAACCTCAACGGCTGACTAGCGCTAGCTACCCAGCAGGGCGGGGTATTGGCCACCAAATCATGATTGAAGAAGGATACGCTTGGCCAGGAACCCTTGCTGTGGCATCTGACAGTCACTCGAATATCTATGGTGGTATTGGGTGCCTTGGGTTCGTTGATGAGTTCGCCGAGTTGAACCTAAACTAACATCATGCAAGAACGCCTGTGGTCCGAACCGACGCCGCGTCCATCTGGTCTACTGAACGTACTTGGTGGCAAATTCCTCCAATCGCCAAGATCACGTTCACTGGACTTTTGCCCCCCGGGGTTACTGGGAAGGATGTTATCGTTGCCCTCTGCGGTCTCTTCAATAATGATGAGGTCCTGAACCACGCTATCGAGTTCGCCGGATCAGAACAAACCATGCGCAGCATCCCCATCGACGACCGTCTGACTATAAGCAACATGACCACAGAAGAAGGCGGGCTTTCTGGTCGTGCCCCTTCTAAGTCCCCTTCCTGCGCTGATCCATGACTAACATCACTAGGACTGTTCCCTATTGACGATGTCCTCATCTCCTGGCTTCGTGCCAAGGCCACCACTGCGGCCATGCTCAACCCTGAGTCTAACCAGAGCCGATTCACTCACAAACGTATAGATGACCTTGTCGAAAACAGGCTCACTGCTGATGAGGGTGCTACTTACGCGAAGGAGCTCTACATGAACCTCTCAACCCTCTCTCCCTTCGTTGCTGGCCCCAACTCGGTCAAGATTGCCACTCCTCTCCGAGATCTCGAATCCCAAGATATTCCCGTTGATAAGGCTTAGTGAGTCGGCATGACCCCGTGATCAAGTGAAGGTCACTAACGCAGTATTAAGCCTTGTATCATGTACCAACTCCCGGGCCTCCGATTTGGCTGCCGCCGCTCGCGTCTTCCGAGAAGCCGCCCAAGAGGGCAAACCGGCCAAGGTTGCGCCCGGTGTCAAGTTTTACGTCGCTGCGGCATCCATCCTGGAGCAGAAGATCGCTGAGGAAGCTGGTGACTGGGACGTCCTTCGTGAGGCCGGTGCTGAGTTCTTGCCAAGCGGCTGTGGCCCTTGTATAGGACTTGGGACAGGTCTCCTTGAAGAAGGTGAAGTTGGCATAAGTGCCTCCAACAGAAACTTCAAAGGACGTATGGGCTCGCCCCTTGCAAAGGCGTATCTCGCCAGCCCGCAAATTGTTG
The DNA here is from genome assembly GCA_003946985.1 of Fusarium duplospermum. Lineage (NCBI taxonomy): Eukaryota > Fungi > Ascomycota > Sordariomycetes > Hypocreales > Nectriaceae > Fusarium > Fusarium duplospermum. The sequence goes on along the minus strand of NKCI01000032.1, from coordinate 26,880 downwards.
CTGCCAGCGCCATTCAGGGAAAGATTGCTGGCCCCGACTGGTATCAGAAGCCTGAGGGAGTCGAGAAGGTCATCATTGGAGAGGGCAGTGGAGACTTCGTGGCAGACAAGGCCCTCTCCATTGAAGATGCTCTCGACAAGATCATTGCGGAGGCCGAGAGCATGATCGCTGTTGCTGAGAAGGACGGGCCCGGAGCAGAGGCTGAAACTGCTGCTCCTGAGGCTGAGGGTGAAGAGACACTCACGGACATTTACCCTGGCTTTCCTGAGAAGATCGAGGGTGAGATCGTCTTCTGTGATGCCGATAACATCTCGACAGATGGAGTGTACCCAGGTCCGAGCAAACCTCCCTGGTGACATAGTGTAAAGACTAACAAACGATGCAGGAAAGTACACCTACCAAGACGGCATTTCCAAGGAGCAGATGGCCGAAGTGTGCATGGAGAACTATGACCTCGAGTTCCGCAACACAGCTCGCGCTGGCGATATCCTCGTTGCCGGCTACAACTTTGGCTGCGGCTCATCCCGAGAGCAGGCTGCCACAGCCATCCTAGCCAAGCAGATCCCTCTAGTCGTATCCGGAAGCTTTGGCAACATCTTTAGCCGCAACAGCATCAACAACGCCCTTCTGGGTGTCGAGGTGCCGCGCCTTGTGGAACGCCTCCGCGAGACCTATAAGGACGACGCCGAGAAGCCCCTCACGCGTCGTACCGGATGGAAGCTCCTCTGGGATCTCCGCCGCAGCAAGGTCGTTGTCACCGAGAAGGATGGCAAGACTTGGAGCCAGAAGGTTGGTGAGATGCCTCCCAACGTCCAGGAGATTATTGCTCTTGGTGGTCTCGAGAAGTGGGTCAAGGCCGAGATTGAAAAGTAAACTGGGTATCAAGAGGCGGCGGCTATCTTTTGACCTTGGAATTGGATACTATTCTCATCGGGTACAGAAAATTATCTGGATGGGGTCCAAGGGAGTTGTGCTATCTACATCTTGAACCAAGGCGAAACGGTGTCGTACAAGGATGTGATGGGAATCTCGACCTATTCATGAGAATGGGACTTTGGTTACTAGAATAAAGTGTTAAAGGAATATGGTTTTGCTCACCTATGCTCACCCACCGTAGGCGCGACGTATTAACTACCCCCCTGAAAGATTATCAATGTGAATAATCGAGTAAATCACCTCATCGCATCGTTTTTCCCATCATCAGAATCAGACCCGCCTTTATCGCTTAAGGCAGCAATCATGAAACCCCTTCTATTCTCATCCCATGTATGATCTCCCAAGAATGTTGTATCCCATCTCCGTCTTCCCGCGTATCGTCATCGCGCCGACTTCGAGTGTCGGTGTTGTTTAGCGCCCAAGTGCCGTCGTTTATGAGAACCTATACCGACTCAGAACAACCTGATTTCTTAAGGGCCGCGATTTTTTCTCCATAGCCAATGCCGGCGCGTTCCAGGAACGTTATCCCCTCGCGCAATTCATCACCTCTTGGTGGATGGAACATGGGAAAATGATACCATGCCATGCCAGCGATAGTAGAGAGTTGCCTTACCAAAGGCGCATAAAAATGAATGAAAGACGTAATAAAGGTTTGTAAAAACAATTCTGTATGTCTTCCCAATATCCTCATAAACTAAGGACAACCTTGATGATATTCGCACCAGCCGTTGAGGTCCTTGCTTTGACTGTTGCTTGTCTTAGCCACATGTTTCCCCTTGTCAGAGCACCTCTGCTTCTACGTGTAAGAAGTTTTTGAGTAGAAGAAGAGGGATTGGTGAGGAGAAGTCAGGGTGTTGACGAGACAGGTGTCAATGAGGCGGCCGTGGATCATTCTCACTTCAAGGCTCTCGCGGTAGAAGCGACAGGCCTGCACTCGTGTAGTGATTTGTCGGTACATTGTGAATTTAGATTTGTCATTCCCTATTCTGAAAACATGGATCCTATCTCTGGACCAGAGTCCTCTTCATCAGCATTTGCCGATCTGCCGTCTGCAGGCTTTTGTTCCACTGGCACAAGCGACATCCTCGCCTTTTTGCGAACCACCCGGCGATGAGTAGCACTCTTCAAGTGCTGCTTCCAAGCCTCCTCAGTCATCAAAACGGTGTGGCAAACCTCACACATGCGTTTGCACGGCGTCGCCTTGGGAGGTGGATTGCCCGCCTGCGTGAGAACCTCGTTAGCCAAGGGTGAGATCTCAGTTGCTGGTGGGCGCTCCTCGCCACTGAGAAACTGCTTTGCCAGTCGCACAGCAGGTTCGACAACGTTTTCTTCGTATTTGGAAACGTCGGTGCTATCGAGGAGATAAAGACTACCCATCGCCTCAGGACCAACCTCTCGCAATCGAGGTATCTGCTTGAGTCTGATCCAGCGAGTCTGGTAGACGGCATATCGCCTCGTGGCCGTCTTCATCTCCTCGAGGGCGGCATTCTTCAGTTTCTCAAGCTCTGAAGCTTCCCGACCCTCGTCCACGGCAGACAAGTATGGCTCAAACTGCTTGTATCCGATTGACTGCCAGATGCCCTTTGTCATATCGAGTATTCGGCCCTCGGCTTCCTTTTTATGCTTGAAATCATAGAGTTCTCGGACTTCCTGCATGAGTCCGCCATTTTGCATCTTGTCAACTCGTGCATCAAGACGCGCACGCAGGACTTCCCGCTCCGAGTAAACCCAGAAGAGAAGATTCTCCCAGGGCCTTCGGTTTCCGTCTTGCTGCGCCGTCTGCTTGCGAGCCTGCTGCTCCGCATAGTATTCAGAGGCCCGCTTGCCGGTTCTCAGATAAATCTCCAGAGATCGCTGGATCTTGCGGCGATCGTTGGGATGCCAACGGTCAGCCATCTCGGGGTCAACCTTGCGTAGCTCATGAAGCATGACTTCGCCTGACTCTTGCAAGATTGGAAATGACGTTGACGTGTCCAGTTCAATATCATCCAGGATAACCTCTTCAAAGAGGATGGGATCAACGTAATACTGAGAGCCGCCCACAAGAATAGGCAGACGTCCTCGACCACGTATCTCCCCTATCACGCGGTTAGCTTCTCGCCTGAAGTCGTCCACGTCCCATGGCTGCTCATCCAGTGAGATGTGGCCCAGTAGATGATGAGGAACTCCACATTGTTCCTCGGTTGTGATTTTGTTAGTGATGATTGGGAGTCCATTGTAAAGTTGCATGGCATCGGCGTTGATGATTTCACCATTCAGCCTAGTCGCGAGCTCGACTGCTAGCTGCGGAACTTGTTAGAAACTCCAAGAATAAGCATGATATTAACCAACATACCTCTGACTTGCCCGTGCCCGTAGATCCCAGCACAACCACGAGGGGTTCAGCTGGAGGTTTTGTAGTGGCCATTGTTGCAACATTGCGTCTTAGCAAATGTCCCATGCGTCTCAGCATTTAAGAAGAAGAAAAATAGACTTCAAAAGCACATCGCGCGTGCCTATCTTCCCTTAAACTCAAGCCCAGAAGCAACAACTTATTAAAATTGGTGCGTCTCCAAGGATCAAAATGCCACAACCGGCGACCGGGATATGTTTAGGCGCAATGTTCCAGAACAGGGGGAAGCGGAGACCATTTTAACGGAAAAATTGCGGCGGCCCCGTGAAAGCCACACAAAAATGACTGAGACCCCTTTTGTGCCTTCCGTTGTTGGACGCTTGGAAAGCGGAGGAAGCAGCTTAGGCCAGCCAGCCAAGGACAGGCTGGACAGCTGGCTGTGGTGGGTCACGTGCACACTCCACTCCCAATATTGGACACATCTACATTTTGGCCATTGAAGCCAGATCGCCAACCTCCGCTCCCCCCCCCCAGCTCTCCTTTAATTCTCCCATCGACCCTTCAAATCGCCTGGGCTCTACAAGCTAGGCTTCCTCTTCCTTTTCTTTCTTTATTCCTTCCCTTGGATGAATTAATCCAATTCTTCTCCTCCTTCCTCCTTGTCGTCTGCCGTCGTCACCATGAGTTCCCGTAAGTTGCCTCCCCTGGCTCTCCTTTGCGCGGAGCTACCAGCTTCGCCAGGCGAGCATGCGCGACAGCTGAAGATGCGCGCAATTGGCGATTGGCATCGCGAAGAATGAACTGAAGCTGACCTACCCTTCTCTGCGACACAGTCCGTTTCCTTGACTTGGTCAAGCCGTTCGTGCCGTTCCTCCCAGAGGTTCAGCAGCCGGAGACCAAGATCCCCTTCAACCAGAAGTTGATGTGGACCGCCCTCACGCTCCTCATCTTCCTGGTCATGAGCCAGATGCCCCTTTACGGCATCGTGTCCTCCGACAACTCGGACCCTCTATACTGGCTGCGGATGGTCATTGCGAGTAACCGTGGAACTCTGATGGAACTGGGTATTACCCCCATCATTTCCTCCGGTATGGTCTTCCAGCTCCTCGCTGGTACCCACATGATCGATGTCAACCTCGACCTCAAGTCGGACCGCGAGCTCTACCAGACCGCCCAGAAGCTCCTTGCCTTCATCCTGTCCGCCGGTACCGCCACCGTCTACGTCTTCAGCGGCCTCTACGGTCCTCCTTCCGACCTCGGTGCCGGTATCGTCTTCCTCCTGATCCTCCAGCTGGTTGTCGCCGGTATGATTGTCATTCTCCTCGATGAGCTCCTCCAGAAGGGTTACGGTCTTGGCAGCGGTATCTCTCTGTTCATTGCCACCAACATCTGCGAGTCCATCATGTGGAAGGCTTTCTCCCCCACCACCATCAACACTGGCCGTGGTCCCGAGTTTGAGGGTGCCGTCATTGCCCTCTTCCACCTCCTCATGACCTGGCCCAACAAGCAGCGCGCTCTCCAGGAGGCCTTCTACCGCCAGAACCTCCCCAACATTATGAACCTCCTGGCCACCATTGCCGTCTTCGCCGCTGTCATCTACCTCCAGGGCTTCCGCGTCGAGATCCCCGTCAAGTCCTCCCGCCAGCGTGGTGCTCGTGGCTCGTACCCCGTCCGCCTGTTCTACACCTCCAACATGCCTATCATGCTGCAGTCCGCTCTTTCTTCCAACATCTTCCTTATCAGCCAGATGCTCTACTCTCGCTTCTCTGAGAACCTCCTTGTCCGTCTCTTCGGTGTCTGGGAGGCCAAGGACGGTTCCTCGCAGCTCCACGCCGTTTCTGGTCTTGTCTACTACATGTCTCCCCCTCAGAACCTGAAGGAGGCTCTCCTCGACCCCATCCACATGAGCGCCTACATTGTCTACATGCTCGGTGCCTGCGCCCTCTTCTCCAAGACCTGGATTGAGGTTTCCGGCTCCAGCCCCCGCGACGTTGCCAAGCAGCTCAAGGACCAGGGTCTTGTCATGGCTGGTCACCGTGACCAGAGCATGTACAAGGAGCTGAAGCGCATCATCCCCACTGCCGCTGCCTTTGGCGGTGCCTGCATTGGTGCGCTCTCGGTCTCCAGCGACCTCATGGGCGCCCTGGGCTCCGGTACCGGTACTCTCCTTGCTGTCACGTAAGTTTATCAACACATGCAGATCAAGACACACTCGCTAACTAGTTACAGTATCATCTACGGTTATTTCGAAATCGCCGCCAAGGAGGGAGATCTTTCCGGCATGAAGGGCATGATTATGGGCTAATCTAAGCCACTACGAAGCCAATGAAGGGCACGATTGATTCAGCCTTGGCATTGGTGCCTGCTTCAGACAGGCAAATGTGTATTAACAGAAAAGAGGAAGAGAAAGAAAATAGTTATACATGGTTTTTTTTTGTTTCCTTTTTTTACCACCACGAGCCAGAGGAGTCGGGAAAGTGAGGTTAACTTGGATTGGAAATGGCATTGGGACGGCGATCAAAGGATGTCGTGTCAAGATTAAAACCACACATGTCTAAATATCTGTCATTATGCGTTTTTTCGGAGGGGGTGGCCATGAATGTCAAAGGCCACGCGTTGGTGGTGGACAAGGAGGCCCATTGTACCTAACTCGAGAACGATCTATGAATGACAAACTTAATGCTACAATGTGTACGAGTCTCGTCGGAGTGTTGTGTATCGTATATTATATTTGGTGTTTCAAAGACAAGTATGACGATTTGAGGTTGCAACTGTCATGACTACAGGGTAGGGCATGATGAAGGACATGGGGTAGATGAGATTCATGATAGGTGCCTGGCGATAGAATGAATATTAGCTTGCCTGATTGGCATATATCATATGCATGAAAAGACACATCATGTCCATATGATAGCTTTCCGGCACTCCTGTTAATTCCCCTCCCTCTGTGTAGGTTGAGGTAACAAACTAGGTGTGTACCAATACCGAGTCGGTCAACCAAACATGTAAGTACAAACGCGTTCTGCCTAAATTTTCATCGGCAACTTATATATGCTATCATAGAACCAGACCATGGAGCTTAGAGAGGTTCTGAGCTACATAGTATCATCTGATGACAGTATGACCCCTAGTACCGTAGGAACTGAAGGCAGGCGAGGGGCATTAGTTCGAGAGGGTAACCTGCATATCACCGGGGCAGATAATGCAACAAACACAACCATGTTGGTCAAAAGCAACTCCTCACCAACATCGTCCCATGATGCAAGCCTCCAAGTCCCACGGGTCCTGCATGAATGAGGCCAGGTCGGAAAGCCAGAAGCAGAAACACGGGCTACCCTGAGCCAACGAGACGACCCCCATTAGCACAAGTAAAAAGTGATTCAGTGCAAAGTAATCGGCGAGCGCATTGCATCAATTGGCCGAGCTTGTCTGAGCGAGGTGATGTATGCAGGTATGAGGCGGTTACGCGGGAGAGGAGCTGCGTGCAACCCACACAAGGAGCAAGGGGTGAACCGGAGTGCAACGCAGGATCGATGGTGTCAGCCCCGGCAAAACGCGATGAATTCTTATCCCTATAGGCGAGAAACTCAATTGGCGAATAAAACAAGTCCCAAGGCTGGAGGGATCATGAGGAGCATTATCCCTCCGGCGGTGAGAAACGGCTTGTAAATGCATGTCAGGTTCAGTAAAAGCGACTAGGAATCTCTTCCTAGTCGCCGGAAGAGATGCCCAAAGAGAACCAATTACGAGAAAAGGCAGGGTGACATTGGCCAGGGGCCAGGTGTTGAACGAAAGGCAAGACCAAACTTGACGTTCCGGAATCACCAATAAAAGAGGTGGCACAGATCTGGGTAAACGGGCGGACAAAGATCAGCAAAGTGGTGGTCCCCCTCAAGAAACAGCCCTTGGTAACGTGACAAAACAAAGGGCATTGTTTATCGAGGATGGGAGGTTAGCTTGCTTGTTGGCAACGGCGGGCGACAACGGTCGAATGGGTAAGGGCGGGTGTTGAAGAAAAAGGTGGCTGGGAGCTAAAGAAGGGCAGAGCTTCACTAAAAGGCCATTTACTCACGTTCGACTGAGAATATGTTTGACGTCAGAGACTGAGGAATTCTACGTGACTCGAAAATGTGCGTAGACAAAAAGAATAGCTGCTGCGGTAGGCTGGGATACGGTTGGAAGAGAAGTCTCGCATTTCTTGGACTGAGGCGTGAGTGAGAGCTGCACATCATCACGGAACAGAGAAAAAGCTTGTGACACAAGTTCCGAGAGCTGCTTCTTCGGTTAGGCTGGATGCGAGCCTCAAGAGGTGCTTACGCTCAGGCCACGGAGCGGCATGTTCACCCTCCTCTACGTTTTTAATCCCTGCTCATCCTCAGCTTCAATAACAAGAGGCGAAAGGGACCTTTCACCGGCTCTTAATGGCCTGCAGCAATCGTTCGGTTCTTGAGTGCCATTGATCCCATCGTGGGGTTTCGACTGTGGGGAGCGACCACCCCCCCTCATTCCTCTTAGTGAGAGGGTGGCAGCTACCTAGCTGGGGAGTTTGTGACACTGGAACGCTCAAGGTACCATTGAACGTCTGAACAGAGTGACCGAGAAACTGGCCCAGCTCGCCTTGGCAAAGAGGATTGGCTCAGCAGGTACATATCGACCAGGGTTTGACATTGTATATCCCGTGCGGTACGGTACCAGGAGAATTTTCTGCAGAGCCTCGTGTGTGGCACCCAAACCCAACGGCTGGCGCTGTGACCATGGTGCCTGTCCTGCCATTTCGGATGCCGACGCCTTCTGAGGCTAGTGATGAACGACTAGTGATGAACGAATACGACCAAAGCATATCTACCGTTCAAGAGCCAGAGCGCAAAATGACCTTTGTTGTTAGTGTTTAGCTTATCAAGAACAACATTTGCGACAAGCTGCTAGTCACGGCCGAGTTCTTGGACACGCGGGGACAAGAGAAAAGAGAAGACACAGGGGGCACTAGAAAAGGGCGCCGTCTCGGTAGAAGAATGAACAACAACCGCCAAGAAGACAACACCTCACGAACAAGACATGGTGAGACCCGATCTCGATCCCAGCTGGCCGGTCGCCTCGTCTACCGACTGCAAAACGTCTGTGTGTGGAAATTGGACATGGGAGACTGGCATTCCTCATGGTTCATGTTTACCGTCCTACCGTTCCTCAACCTGCAGAGTCGAGCTCTCAAGCCCTCGGCTTGTCTCAGCTATCATTCTCTAGCTCTGTCTCTGTCACCCCCAAGACATCTCGTCATGAAGTTTTTCGACTCGGCCGTGAAAGCCTCGCCCTGAACTGCGAGTCAAGACAAGCACGGCAGCTAATTTGCTTTCTTGTCCCGTGCTTCTCTCGAGAGGGAGGGGTACGTCATCTACAGATAAACTCTTTGTGACGAGTAACCTTTTGACCAGGGCGTGCTGTCATAGTTGGGTTAGGTATTCATCTCAACGTACGCTAACAACGATGGCTCTTCCAGGAGCTCGGTTCAATTCGAGAATTTGACAGTTCATGGATATTTCATGTCCCGGCATCAAAAGCCCAGTGAACCCTTGTCCCAGTTCTTTTTTTTTCTGCTGTGAGCATGATGACGCCCCGTGATTGGGGAATCCCACCTGGCTCCGCAACAAGGGTTCGGATCGGTTACCGTCAACAAGTGACTTGCGTGCTTGCTTGCTTGCTTGGATCCATGGATGGGATGCCGACTGATGGAAGGCTGCAGTGCGACATGGTCCTGAGGAATTGCGAGGCTAGAATCTTGAAGGAACGCCTCATTGGAGCGGAGTTTGACGGACGACCTCGATTTGGTCCCCGCAGCCCCATTCACGGTCGTAGCTTGGGGGGGAGGGGGGGGGGGGCTCCGCCTTCACATCATCTGTTGTTTTTGAAGGGAACATGCCGGATAGACAGGCACACACAGGTGTTTACCGGGTAGAGCGAGAGCGCAATCTCCAAGTCAGAGCTAGCAACCCGAGCTTGCCAGCCTGACTGACTGCCGCAAAACACACAAACAACATGGAACAACCCAGACACCCGACCTCGAGGTAGCAGCAGAAACTAGAGAAGGTTTCGCGTGCTCCATGGTTACTTGGAAGCCCCACATGGATGGAAGCTGGCTAGGTGCGATTCATTACTCCGTAAGGTACTCCGTAGCGTTACTGAGTGGCAGCTAACGTCGGGTGCTTCTGCTCGGTCGCTCGCTCCCTGGTTAGCAAGGGAAGTCGTCACTGACTGACCGCACCCAACAAGTTCTTGGGTCCATCCACATCCATTGTTTAGCTTCTACAACGGCGGCCGTACATTCTTCCCGCCTCTTAATACTCCCTCCCCCTCCCACCCACTTCACTTGCAGTCTCCTCTCCCTCTCCCTCCCCAATCGTAAAACTTTATTGGCAGATCTGTTATTTTTTTCTTCTTCTCCTTCCCTTGTTCATTGGCCTCTCTCTTTTTTCTATATCTTTACTTGGCTGCAGAGCTTAAGCTTTGTACACGACCGAACCCCCCGGGGAAATCTCGACCGCCATCCCATCCCGTCATCGCATTGTGCTGCTCGAGAGATCCAGATCTTGCGAAACTTGGGGCGCGCGTACATACACCTATCTATCGAAAAGCTCTCCGCGAACCGGCCTTTCCATCCGGGTTCTGCAGTAAAAAGCAACGTCACGCCACGCCCAGGCCAATGCTGCTTCTCAGTGGCAAGTGAACTGATACTGGAGACTCCCAAGACTCGACCCTGGTTCCTCAACCTGGCGGAGACCCCAGCAAGGGACTACTCGAGACCTCCGAGGCCGCAGTCACAGCCGCAGCTGTTGCGGTCCCGCGCCTGCAACCGCCTTTGACGAAATACCCATCCGTACCCGCGCCAGCCCATCCCATCATCGACGGAAGCAATTCTTTCAAAACTTGCCACCCCAATTGTCGCGATTCCACCTCGAAACCCGTTCCCCCTTCGGCTTTCGCGCCTGTCTCTCACCCCCAAGCTTCGAGGTGAGCTTGACAGACGCCCCGTATCAACGACACCATGGGATTCGCCCAGTATGACGGGCCCATATGGAATCCCCAAAAGGGCGACTTCAGCCTGCGTTTCCAGCACGAGTATGTCCTGTCTTACCCCCGCTTGTTTCCACTCCCGCGCGTTTCCATGGTTGGCTGACCCGATTACCGCGATGTAGGTACCTTCAGATACTATTCCCTCTGATCGCCCTCGTCTTGTCCGTTGCGCGCCTATCTTGGCTGAGCATCTCCCGCATCGTCACCTCGCGGTCCGCCTCCAAAGTCAGATATAGCCAACTTTCTAGCGAGGACCGCCGCCACAGCCACACCGATCTCCCTCCCGAGCGCGACCTCTTCAATGACGACACCGACGACGATGACGAAGCACTCGAGATTAACGGTGGCCGTCTGGCCCTGGTAAAGACTACTACCCGCGGCTCTATTGTCCAAGCCGACAGTCCCCATGGTCAGCGCCTTTCGCAAGTCGTCGAGGAGCTGGCAGTCGCCTGTCTTGTCGTCCTCAATGCCATTAAACTGGCTTACCATATCGACTCCAAGCACAACGGCCAAATCGTCGCTGTTGCTGGTCTCATCAACTGGTCCTACATTCTGATTCTTACGACTCTGCGCCTATTTTTCGGTAACACGAAATGGCGAGTCCCGCATCTCTGGAACCACACTGCCTTTCTCTATGGCGCCAATTGGCTCTTCTTCCTCTTTGTATTCCGCTCCAGCGTCATCAGAGACCTTACACAGCTCGTTCGCGCTATGTTTATTATCGAGTTTGCGCTCATTTCCCTGCTTTTCAGTATGGCAATGACCACTAGGAAGGGCAACAAGACGGTTCTAATGGAATGGGAGGATGGTATCGAGCCCTCGCGCGAGCCGCTCGCCAGTTTGTTCTCCCTTGCCGTCTTTGGCTGGGTTGATGCGATCGTCTGGAAGGGCTGGAAGGCCCCCATGGAGATGGAGCATGTTTGGAACCTGCTGCCCAAGGACAAGGCGGCCGCTGTTGTGGCCGACTATCGCGCAATGAAGCAGACCGGCTCCCTGGCGATTCACTTGCTCAAATACTTCAAGAGCTTGCTCCTGACCCAGTGCTTCCTGGCTGTCGTGGCTGGAATTTTCACCTTTGCGCCCACTTTGCTCCTGAAGGAGATTCTCCAATACGTTGAAGATGACCAAGGAAGGCCAAGAAACGTTCTTTGGCTTATGGTCATCGGACTCCCTGTCCTGGATCTTGTGCGCTCGTATGCGGACAATGCTGCGCTGTGGATTGGACGAAAGATTTGCATTCGAGTCAAGGCGATCATTATTGCTGACATCTATGCAAAGGCACTCCGTCGCAAGGCAGCTTCGGGCAAGGACAAGGTTTTGCTTGATTCTGACAAGCCTACCAAGAAGGATGAACCCCAAAATGGTGCTATTGGCAAGATCAAGCGAGCCCTGAGCATGAAGAAGGATGACAAGAAGGCCACCCCCGACGATGCCGAGTCTGCCAATGGCAGCATTAAGGATGATAAGAAGGACCCTAGCGCGGACGAGCAGGCGAATCTGGGTACCATTATCAACCTCATGTCTGTCGACAGTGTCAAGATCTCCGAGGTCACGGCTTACCTACACTTCCTTTGCGCCTCTGCGCCTACGCAGCTGATCGTGGCCATCGTTCTCCTCTGGAGAGTCATGGGTCTGAGCGCTATCCCTGGTATCGTCGTCATGGTCTTCCTCCTGCCCGTCAACTATGGTCTTGCCAGAGGTTTCACCATCACCTCAAAGAGGATCCTCGCTGCGACTGACAAGCGTATCAACGTCACCAACGAGGTTCTGCAGAACATTCGCATCATCAAGTATTTCGCCTGGGAGGAGCGCTTCGGCCGCATTATTGATGAGAAGCGCCAAGTCGAACTAAAGGCTCTGCGTTCGAGGTTCATGGTTTGGGCCCTTGCTGTCGCCATCTGGAACTCAGTCCCTGTTCTCATCACCTTCTTCTCCTTCCTCGTCTACACTCACTTTGAGGGCAAGGATCTACGACCCTCTGTTGCCTTCACAGCCATCTCACTCTTCATGCTGCTCCGTGTCCCCCTTGATCAGTTTGGCGATATGTTCGCCCACGTTCAAGAAACCAAGGTTTCTATTGAGCGTGTCGAAGACTTTCTCAAGGAGGAGGAGACGGACAAGTATATTCAACTTGGTCTGGATAATGTTGATGAGGAGGGTGTCAGACGCATTGGTTTCAGCAACGCGACCTTCATCTGGGGCGGTAAAGATACCGTTGCCGAGGATGGTTCTCGCGCTTTCCGCCTCATGGACCTGAACATTGACTTCCAACTGGGCAAGCTGAACATTATTGCGGGACCAACGGGATCTGGAAAGACGTCACTCTTGATGGCTCTTCTTGGCGAAATGACCATGATGGAGGGCAACGTCTACTGCCCTGGTGGACGCAGCCGTGAGGATGTTCCTACAGACCCTGAGACTGGCCTTGCCAACACGATTGCCTACGTCGCCCAGTCTGCGTGGCTCGTTAACGCAAACATCCGCGACAACATTCTCTTCGCGACGCCCTATGATGAGCAACGGTACCGAAACGTCATTGTTGCCTGTGCGCTTGAACGAGACCTTCAGATTCTTGACAACGGTGATGAAACGCTGGTTGGAGAAAAGGGTATCACGCTCTCGGGTGGACAGAAGCAACGTATTTCCCTTGCTCGTGCGCTCTATTCCAACTCGGCTCACCTGCTTCTCGATGACTGCCTCAGCGCTGTTGACTCTCACACGGCCCAATGGATCTTTAGCAACTGCATCAGGGGTCCTCTCATGAAGAACCGTACTTGCATCCTCGTCACCCACAACACCTCTCTCTGCGTTCCTTCTTCCGATTATGTTGTGCTGCTGGAGAACGGCCGAGTTGACATCCAGGGATCTTCCAAGGATGTTATCGCCTCGGGCAAGCTTGGCGAGGAGATTCAGAAGTCGCGTCCCGGTTCGGCCAACCCATCACGGATCCCGTCTCGTGTGCCATCAAGCGTCGGTGATGATGATACCATGGTCAATGGCCAGGGTGATGCTCTCGACGGCGTGGACAGCTCTAAGAAGGACGAGAAGAAGAAGCCGAAGGACGCCATGGAAGAGACCAAGGCTACTGGATCGGTTAAGTGGCCCGTCATCAAGTACTACCTCCAGTCCATGGGCGCCTGGTGGTTCTGGATTGTTGCCTTGTTTGTCTTTACTACGCAGCAGCTTTCGGGAGTCGCAACAAACTTTTGGGTTCGAGAATGGGCGAACCAATACGTTCCGGATACAGAAACACAAGGAAACGCATCAGAGCAGCAGATGGCTTGGAGCCTGCAGTCCAACTCACACACCACCTCGACTTTCTCGACTACATCATTTGCCAACGTGGTTCGACTGGGCAGCTCGCATGACCAGTTTGCTGGACAGAGCATGACTCCGGAAAAGCCTGTTAACGTCATGTACTACCTTTCCGTGCTCGCAGCGATTGGAGCTGCAGGCGCACTTGCGGCTTTGATTAGAGATCTCTGGGTATTCCTGGGTTCTCTGACGGCATCTGGTCGCATTCATCGCCGCCTGGTAGGATCAGTGACGCGAGCTAGGTTCAAGTTCTTTGATGTCACGCCTCTGGGACAGTTGATGAACCGCTTCAGCAAGGACCTGGAAGCGGTCGATCAGGAGATTGCCCCTGTGGCGATCGGTGTCATCAGCTGTAGCATCTCGCTCGTTGTGACGGTTGGTCTGATTGCATCTATCACGCCCATGTTCCTGGTTGCCGCTATTTTCATTGCCGCTCTCTTCTATCTCGTGGCCGCCTTTTACCTGCGAGCATCCCGCGACTTGAAGCGTCTCGAATCTGTCCAGCGCAGCCCTCTCTACCAGCAATTCGGCGAGACTCTGAGCGGCATGACGACCATCCGTGCCTACGGTGATGAGCGCCGCTTCATCAGAGACAACTTGGAAAAGGTCAACACACAGACTCGACCCTTCATCTACCTGTGGGCCTGTAATAGGTGGCTGGCTTTCCGGGCAGACGTTATTGGTGATTTGGTAGCCTTCTTTGCAGGCGTTTTCATCATTCTCAGCCTCGGTCAGGTCGACGCTGGTGCGGCTGGAATTTCACTGAGCTACGCTTTGAGCTTCACTGAGAGTGTCTTGTGGCTGGTACGACTGTACGCTGTTAACGAACAGAACATGAACTCGATGGAACGTATCAAGGAATACCTGGATGTGGAGCAGGAGGCCGATTCGGTCATTGAGGACAACCGACCACCCAAGAACTGGCCCCAGAATGGATCCGTCGAGTTTGTGAATTACACGACGAGCTACCGCAAGGAACTCGACCCGGTTCTTCGAGACATCTCGCTCAAAATTGAGCCCCGAGAAAAGGTGGGCATCGTTGGAAGGACAGGTGCTGGCAAGAGTTCTCTGGCGCTGGCCCTCTTCCGAGCGCTAGAGGCGGACAAGGGCAAGATTCTCATCGATGGACTGGAGATTGGCACCATTGGTCTCCAGGATCTGCGAGAGAATATCACGATCGTACCACAGGACCCGACACTGTTCCACGGAACGATCCGAAGCAACCTGGACCCATTCAAGATGTACGAGGACAAGGAAATCTATGATGCACTCCGACGGGTGCAACTCATCGGACCCGACGAGCCCAGAACGGTGCCACCAACCCCAACACAGACCCCCAATTCGCCAAGCTCACCTGTGGCCAAGACCAACAAGAACATCTTCTTGGATCTTGAATCACCCGTGACAGAGTCAGGATCGAATTTGTCACAGGGACAGCGACAACTCTTGTGTCTGGCAAGAGCAATGCTCAAGTCCCCTACAGTGCTGGTGATGGACGAGGCGACAGCATCCATCGACTACGCGACAGACTCGAAGATCCAGGAGACCATTCGAGAGCTCACGGGCACGGTGATTACAATTGCTCACCGATTAGCAACGATTGTGGACTACGACAAGGTCCTTGTGTTGGACAAGGGTCAAGTAGTGGAGTATGCCCATCCCTGGGAGTTGATCAACAGGGAGGATGGCACATTCCGAAGCATGTGCGAGATGAGCGGCGAGTTGGAGGTGCTCATCAAGGCAGCTAAAAAGAAGTGGGATGCCGGACGTCTAATCGACGTGGACTCATAGGAGAGGAGGCGGAAGGAGATGGAAGAAGAAAAGTGCCAAGCATGAGCTGAAATGAAAGAAAAAGGGAGGCTTCGTGTACGATGTATGCATGCATTGCAGAGCCGGTGGGGGGTTGGTGTTCATTACAACTGGATTCCTTTTTTTATTGATCAATTACAAAGCGACAGGACGGCGTGGCTATAGAGGATACCGCCTAGGTCTTGGATAAGTAAGTAATAGACAGTAGTTATTATTTACTAGAGCTACCTACCTATTTCACGTTGATGCATTCTACGTAGTCGAGCTGATGCTTGCTCCGAGCTCGGGGCGGACCGTGAATGTGGAGGTGGGGCCGAAGCGGAGTAAAGTTTAACCACGGCCTCCGCAATTCGGCATGTTGACCTTGAAGGGTATGGGTGCTTGCATGAACTGGCTGAGAATCAGACAATAGCTGCCTGTTGAATGTGATGCTCTCAGGGTCGCTTCGCTCGTGAGATGGTGCTTTCTGAGTCCAGTCACTGTTAGCGCTGGCCTTTTCTATGGGCTCTCCCGCAGCAACAGCCACGTAACCTGATTGGAATGAGGACAGACGCCGAGGCGCTCAGGCAGAAACAAGAACCAGAGTACGTAACTCGCTAGGGCTTCGTCACCATATGAACGATTCGTTGTCATTGACGATCGCGTCAACAAACTTTTTCTCTCTGATTTAAACAAGAAACTGGCCTCTTTTTTCTTTGTGTCCCCTCTTCTCGTCATCTCGCTGCTTACAGGTACAGTACCTAATCAGGCGGTGTCGAGGTCACGCCTTTTCAGCTGCATCTTTACCTTCCTTACCTTCCCTTTCGTAGTGGCGAGCTTGTGCACGTGCTCAATAGCCACATCCATCTGTTTGTCAGTCCATCTACAACTTCTCCTCTCCCTTGCACCATCCCATTCTCGCTCGACAACCCCTCGCTGAGCTTTTGCGCACCCGGCTCCGGCATTCGACATGGGTGACCATCCCGACGGAGTGGGAGCGACGCAGACACCTCCGCCGACGGGCGAGGCTTCCAGCGTTGTATCGGGGCAGACGACAAACTCCACGGTGCCGCTTCGTCGATATCCTGACGACGAGGAGGCTGCTGTACCGTATCGAGACCACCCCGAAGGAACTTACCATGACCTCGCCCACGACGACGATGATCCTCCTCCGAGCTACACTGTTGTCGATAATGAGGGTCCGTACCCCAATCCTTTCGACTTTGTTGGGTCCAGCCTCGGACTGGAGCCTTTTAGTGAAGACTCGGATCACAGAACCGTCTACTACCTCGACAAGCGTCTAGACACGGACCCGACTTTTCTAGAGCAGCATATCAAAGACCTAGCCAGGGAACCTCCTCGGCCATATGTCCGAATTCAGGGCCTGCACCGGGAGTCGAAGAAGAAGTCGGGCAAGGAGCGAGAGGACAAGAGCGTGGTCGACTTTGACTTTCACATCGACTTGACGCCCCTGCTGTACGAGGAGATGGCTACCCGACGCTCCTGGGAGAGATTGCTGGCTGTCAACAATTTTGACAAGGTCCGTCGTGGGACAGTCATGACGACTAGGGCACCGGGTTTTGGAGGCAGCGGGCCACCTGAGGATGGCACACCCGGCGTTACC
This sequence comes from Fusarium duplospermum, assembly GCA_003946985.1. Lineage (NCBI taxonomy): Eukaryota > Fungi > Ascomycota > Sordariomycetes > Hypocreales > Nectriaceae > Fusarium > Fusarium duplospermum. The sequence goes on along the minus strand of NKCI01000032.1, from coordinate 9,820 downwards.
GATTGGTGCGACCGTTACTGCAGCAGCAAAGCGGGCCTCAAGGCGTTTGTCCTGGAGCGCCGCATCACGGGCTGGGACTTTGCCCTCGTGGGATCCAAGCTCAACAACTTGGTGAGGGCGACAAACTACCGAGGTCAGCTTAACATTACGTTCCCGACGACACATGCGCGCGTCGAGCTGTACAATGACTGCCGAACCAACCGCTGGCGCCTGACGAGGTGGATCTCGATGACCTTTTACTTCACCTTTCTCTGGCTCTTCACATGGCCTTGGCTCGCGAGCAGAACGAAATGGTTTGAGACGGTCTATGTCGAGTGGCCTATGAGCCAGCCCGATAGGCAGGGCACGCTGCGATACGCGTGTATGAGTGAGGATCGATGGTACCGCCTGTGGCGCCGCCCGATAGAGCAAGCAGTACTGGCACGGCGCCAGGGCAGACTGAGCCAGGACGATATCGACGAAGCGTACCACGCACCGGGTGCAGATGACTTTGCCAGGGGCGTGAGGGCCGGTCTAGAGGTTGTGCAGAGGACGTTTGGTTGGGGAGGCGACGTGGACAGCACCTGCAACTCCTCCTGCAGCATCAGAAGCTAACGAAACGACCTTTCTTTTTTGTCAATTGTTTCTTTGGGCGTTTTGTTTGATCACCACTCCTTTGTTAAAGCGTTGGCGTACAAAGTTTGATCTTGAGAGAATGGATACTTACTCAAAAGGCTCTGGGAGAGATTCAGAGCAACTCAACGGCAATGACACAGCCGGGACACCACTGAAGCCTATACCCGAGCTTCTAATACGGTAACAAGTCGATGGTGTTCACGACCACTATAGATGACGCGTGATAGCCTCGAGAAGGAAAACAGATTCGCGAGACCCTAAACAACCCTTGATTGTCTAGGCCGTCGCGATTGTATTTTCTCCTCTCGGGGCTATTACGGCGTCATCTATGGCGGTTGTAAACCTCATCGACTTGTTACCGTGTTTGAGGCTTGGGGTGTAGGCTTCAGTTGGTGCGGGAGAATGGATGCAAGGTGGTTTGTTATGATATCGGAGGAAGTTGGTTTGGGCAAGGAGTTGATTAGCGATCATTTTATCTTTTATATAAAAGAAGCTCATTCTGATGTCATCTTTTCGTTATATGCAGTCACCCTATCTATTATTAAGAATGCACATCACTTTTTCCTTGGACTGATCGTCCACCTTGTTATCAGCAAACACTTCAACATTCAATCAAGTCAACCTCGTCAAGTTGCACAAATTCTACCCAAATAATGCCAGATAACCTAACTAGGCAATAAAAAATCATCATAGTCTCATTTCATAACTTCATCTTCTGGTTTACTTACTTACTTAACCTACCTACTCTCAAGTTAAGGAGTTTCCACAGCGGAAACGTACTCGTTGCTGCAGGGTAGCTGACTTACCAAGCATTGCCAATTGCTTATCTTATCATGGATCCCCCACACCCCACCATCACTCATTACGAACCTGTTAACCATCCCTTCAACTCACCTGCTCTTGTTCAGGACAAGACACTAGAGAACCAGAAGTAACAATGGCAGAGAAAGAGATGAGTTCTGCGTCGAGGAGGATTCTAGCCGTGGCGCTGGAGGGGGAGACGGCTGTTCTTTCGGGTGTGGTGAAAGGTGAGTTGTCCTTGCTCTTCACTCACTAGGCAGTGAGTGAAGTGCAATTAAATATTATCATATATAGGTCCCACGACGGAGACTGACATAAGATAGATCTTACTGGATCATCGCCTTCACCGCCAGCAGACCCCTCCCTCTCACTAGCGGGAACAACACACTCGCTGCACCTCAAAACACCCTACTACACCACCACAGTCCCCATCTGGCTTGACCTCATCTCCTCACCTTCAGAATGGTCTAGCTCCTTTCTCTCCCCCGAAGCAGTCGAGGTACTTGCTGTCCTTGGAGGCGTTGTGGTCATCTTCACCGCCGGCCCCGTCTCTGCGGAAAAAGAGCATCCCGGCCGAAGCCTCATTGAGCATGTGGGCAAGGTGCTCAAGCAGGGACTAGGAGGATGGGATTGGGACGGCGTTGGTTTGGCTGTTGGTGTAGGAGGTGATGGAAGTGAAGAGGATTGGGATGAGATTTGCGCCGAGGCTGGGCTGGAGTTTGTGTCTGTCGGCGGCAAGGGAGATACGGGTCGTAATGAGTTTGGAGGTGCGTTTTCCCTTGACTCACCTCATCGTGATCATGCTGACAGACGAAACAGAAAAGACAGGCATCGCACGTGTGAAAGAGGCACTTGAAGCAAACGACTGGACCCAGCTCCAAGTGCCACTATCAGACTCCGACTTTGGAGACTTTGAGACAAGTTCCGCCAAAGCCCACGACCATGATCACGACCAAGAACTGGACCCTCAAAAGATGGGCTTCGGATTCGACAAGTCCGACTTTGAAGGGCTGCGTCGCGCCATCTGGGAGGCCGGGCAGGACATTGAAGAGCCATCAGGATCAAGCAAAGAGGCTGACAAGAAGGACAATACTTCAGAAGAAGTCGCTGCCAGAGGAGGGTTTGAGGACCTCGATGATGAAGACATTGTCAAGGTGGAAAAGATGATGAGAAAGCTGCAGGCTGTGAGAGAGGCGGGTGAGGGAATGGGAGAGGAACAGAGGAAGAGGATGGCGGCGAGAGCTGTCGAGGAAGTGATGAAGGAGCTGTAAAACTGAATCAAGCTTGGGTTGGGTTGTTGAGTGTCAATATGGCAATAGACCCGGAGACTTGAGCACTCGGAAGACCCCCCAGAGCCGTAATGGCATATCCAGACCAGCCAGACCAGCCAGTATCTCGTTGTAAAGCTCGGCAGTCTTCAAGCTTCTCCTGAACGGGTTCCCGAGGCGAATTGTTGATTGAGCCGCTCAACGTCATAGGGAGTCTTTGAGTCGAGTTCCATGCTTCACAGACCACCATGATAAACCTGCGTCGTCCTCATCAGGCAGCACCTCTCCAAGAAGGATCATCCACCTTGGGCTTCCACAAACGCCTCGACAGGGTCTGCTTGTCATGCTGTTACGCGACAGAGTAACATCGCTCGACCCAAGAATCGCGATTTCGCCATCCGCCCGTGGTACTGAATATGCTGGCCTCTCCCACCTCGTTGGGCCGTCCGACGCACTGATGAACAGTAGATAGTTACCCAATACTCGAGCAACGTAAACAGTTTCACCTTGCTTTTGGAAGTACCAAGCTGCCGGTACCATCAATGTTCAGTCAGCCTCGTATCCGCTCTGACAGGTTCGCAGGCCTGACCTTGCAACAACGTTGCTGACTGTTACTGCACTCTGCTTCGTAAGAGTCCTTTCAGAAGCCCAACTGTGTAGCATTACTCGGCAGTAAGATTTGATAACTGGTGTTTATGCTCATGCACGAGAAAAATGCCATTGTATAATGCATAAGTCAACATTGCGAGACCCCTTTAAACGTCCAAGAGCTTCCTCTGGGGATCGGCGTCGATCGTTGGATCTGGATCACGAAACTATTGTCAAGTCCCTGTCCCGGCGGCGACTTTGTTTGAGTCGCGTCGGTCAGGCGAGCGAGCGTCCGAGAGGTAAGAAACCACTAGCGCCGATCGAGCCTCGGGGGGCGTCACCGCGTTATGCAAGGGGGGGCTCGTCCGAGAGAGACTTCAAGAGCTGGCCTCATCCGCGGCGTCGACCGACATGTCATAGTCTGGTGTTGGTCTGTCCGGCTCTTCTCCTATCCAGAGTCGGCTCCTCGACGATCGGCCGTGGACACTGTTGAGACAGACACCGTCCGTGGCTGGAATGGAGCAACCCCAGAAGCAAGCAAGGGTCCGACGTTTTAACCAGATCGGGGTGTCAGTCGAGAGGCCTTCTCAAGTCCCCTGAACGTTGATGGACGTCAAAGTTCCACGACGCCCGTCTTGCAATCGACACGCTGTCTCCATAGCTCTGCTTACCATCCGTCCCACGACCTGCAACCCTTGATTGGCACCTCGTCCGTGCATTGTGCCAGACAGGGGAGCGACTCACGTTTCAGCGCGTCAGGCTAGGAACGTGCTCTGTCTGTGCCTCACCTATTCTGTGCTACGTACGACATCCGTTTAGCAGTCCGTCACGTCGTAAACCCGCCGGGGGCCAGCATCAGCCATGCCTTGGGGAAAGGATCCGTTGGCCTGGGCGTGCCAGCAAGCCGCCGAGGTTTTGAGGGAGCGTTGATTTCTTCTCTTGGTTGGACATGTCAGGCTCCAAGGGAGGGCTGAGAGAACACCTCCTGAGTGGTGCATGTCAAGCCGGCTGCGGTTATCGAGAATCAAGTGGTCAAGAGACGCGCTCGGCGCGCAGTCATCCTTGTGTATCCGCCCCGAAGGTTGCCGCCATTGGACATCGCCTCTGACCCGCCATGCACAACCGGAAGGAGAGTACCCGATGATTGTACAGCACTGCAGTTTGGTGAAGAAGAACAACGGCAGCGGGATGCCTGCAAGCCCTACTCGCAGCCTGGCTGGGCCAGACTCGATCGACAGTAGGGTTTCTCGAACTGTACGGATGTACCTGGAGCCCCTTCTGCTCCTTGCTCGTGCCTCGCCCGTGCCTCAGCCAGCCCCATTGACGCGGTCGATAGTATTCGCAATATTTTCTTATTTGCGCCTCCAAGTACATATGCTTGCTCTCCTTTCCACCAGGTCAAAGCAAACAAAGAAATTGTTTCCTTGAAGATTGTTGATGCGCAGCTCAGAGGTTGCGTCCACCGCAGCCACGGCGTGCTCGAATGCATGTCGCACAACGTGACAAAAAAAGGGGCCACGCTCATGCTCCAAAGATCCCCCGATCTCTTCCGTTTCGCTCTGGACCTATGCAAGGCGGGAAGCTGAGTCAGTTCGCGGGGCATCCATGCCTGGCTGCAGTCAACCCGTTTCCCACCGGATACGATACGGGATCCTTCTTGTCGCCCCTGTGCGCCGACCACTTCGCACAATCAATCACCTTCTTCGTACGATCCTTCCGGACGAGAGACCACGACGCAGTGAAAAAGAAAAAAGGAACCGGCATCTGACGGGGCGATCGTACACCTAAACTCGTTTGGGCGAGGTAAAACCGCAACACGATGTGGATCTGATGGCATGTGGCCGCCTGGCGGAGACGCGAGTCCGTCTTGGTTGGCTGCTTGATGATGCTGATCCTGCAAGGTACAAGGGTTCGAAGCCATAGCAAGGGCCTGGGTCAGGGGTAGCGGCCTCGACCCGGCAAACGGGAGAAAGAAAACTCTCATCATGATTGTGTGTGCGAGATGTCTGATGTTTTCTTCACCCGGCGGAACCGCCTGTCCAACGCTGGGTGAAGCACCAAGTGGATTCGACTGGACAGAGAGTCTCGAGACTCGGAGCCGGTGACGCTGACCTCCAACACTGTGAAGAGCTCCGAGCGCCAATGAGAAGCTTGGTGTGAACCGTGGGGATCTATTCCCCAAATAAACTCTTTCAGCTTTGGTCCTGTCGAGACTCTCTGGAAGCAGCCACAAACGTTGAGGCGTTGATGGCGAACAAACGGCTTCCGTTTGCCCAGCTCAGCTGGCTAGCCCGCTATCGCGACCGTTCGTGGCTGGCCACAAATAGTGACTGTTAGAACTGAAGCCATTCCCTCGACTCCTTCTTTCACGCCAAGTCTCTGAATCAACGAATAACCCGGCGAAGTAGTCACGCCCACGCCAGCCGGCAAACGCTAGAATCCCCAAGTCGTGACCGACTTTTGGAGCTAATGTCAAAGGTCCGAAGAGAAGCTCCAGGCTTGTGCTTTGTTCTCCTCCCAGGGTAGAATCCATGCCGATCGCAACTCATCCTGAAAGATCCTGCAGAAAGACCACAGTGAAAAAGGGGGACATCGAGAGGCTACGCACAGTAAGCCTGGGCCGGCCGAGTGGCCCGCCGCATGACGATGGGGTGCGAGACTACTGCAGGAACAGGGTTCTGGTACACACCTCGGACGGCGGCTCGTGAGTGTGCAGCTTTGCAAGAGGCGCCACGACCCGTGGCATGATCCTTCGGCTGGTCTCTGGCTCGGGTCGAAGACTCTGCGATTGTTGTGAGCAAAAAAAACCCGCGGCGGATGCACAGCCCTTGTGTCGATACTCCGGACAGGCTCATTCTTGCAGCCTGAAGCTTGTATAACAAAGTTTCTAGTGTACTATGTTAGCTAGTAGCCGACGCGCTTCTTGTCAAGGTCCCCGTGTCGAAGGCTTGGCAGCCCCTATTCCTAATTCGGATCCGGTCCGTTCGGTCAGGCTTCGGAGGGTTGTCAGAGACACTTGGGGTCTGCAACGTCATGATGCGTGGGCTGCGCGGCTACCGGTACTTGCTAGGCCCATGAGTCAAGAGTAACCACAAGGCTCGCGAGGCTGACTAGGAGTAACGAGTAACATGGTGAGTCGCTTATGGCGTCCCTGGCCAAGCAGTTGAATGCGAAGCAGCTGTTGGTTCAACATGAGTGATAGCATGATAACCGAGGGTCGTACGGCATGTTTCTCCCTTTCGTCGAAACTTTTTGTGGGATATCTCAGTTGTTGGTGGGAGCCTGCCTGCTGGGGGCATGTGTCAGCCACCTCATGGAGTAGTCCCCATACGGCACGGCAGAACGGTAGGCACCACCATCCATCCAGAACCTGACCAATGTGTGGCACTCTGGAGAAGGATGTGGACGAGGAGGGCAGTGTGTGTTGTCTCACCAGGAGCATTCACCTGTCCTATGTCGCAGTTCAAGGTCATGGGTTTCTCAACGGGCTGCTGACAGCAGAAAGGCTAAAGGAAGCCAAGATTCTTCAGCAGTAGAGTGCCGCGCAGCAATGCTGTCGGCTCTCGAGAAGGGACTTGTGTATCAAGGTCGAGGCAATGCACCCCCGCGGTTCCGTTCACAGCACATGTTGGATAAACGGGGAGCGCAAGGTTTGCTCCGACAGACTCTGTCACGTTTTGCGGGCCTGCTCTTTGGGATCAGCATGCACACTTTCCCGTCGGATACATGTCGGATACAGTAGCGGATATCTCGTGCTTTTCAAGCGGGACAGCCGAGCAACCGTCTCGCCACTGCCGGGCTGTCACTTGTCTGTCGACTGAGGTTCTGTCAGATCTTGATTATGGGCTACCGGACGAACCTGGGTCGGGTGACAATGTGAGAAGTGCCGCAGTTTAAAGACGCTTGATAGTGACGATGTATGTCTCGGCGGGGGTCAGTGCACAGGCACCGAAGACCAGAAGCTTGACGCAAGCGAAGTCGTCCAAGATCAAGACATGACGGGCTTCGCGTCGCACTCCCTGTGACGGAGGAGAAACGGAGCTGGCGGATCAGATGGAGAGTCCAAGGATGAATTTAGCGAGCTCCGTGGATGTGGTGCGTTTATGCCTCCCCTTTGGAGAAACGGTTCGAGATAGGGCAAGAGCGAACGGTTTCGTGGTTTCCTATTTTGGCAGGCAGTGGTCCATACAGTGTGTGTAACAGATTTGAGACTGTAAAATCGCACTGGTCTTGGGAATGGTCAGCACCGAGGTGGCCAATGAAAGAAGAGGCTTCAGAGCATCAACATCTTCTCAAGGCTCATGTTTGGGGGCCAATTGCTTGGTGTGCTCAGCACGCATAAGACTGGGCCGCACTGTGCTCCCGGCGCGTACCTTGCAGTAGGCTGTCTGGGGCACGATGCATCAGGCCTTCCCCCTGACGCAGGTACCGTGCGACGATACCACCCGGACCCGACTCTCGCTTTCCTCCCCACTCCCGTGCTGCCGTCCGTCCAGACGTTCCGTCTTTTCTCGCCGCGAGCTTGCGCCTTGGGGCTTGGCTCTCTCTGAGTCGACAGCAGGGTCAGTCAGCCCTTGCCGGCCGGGTCTGTGACTCGCACAATGATTCCTGTTGCATGACAAACCCCCCCGGTCCTGAAGTTTGGAACAAGAACGCCAAGCAAGTCCATAACGTCAGACTCACGCTGGCGATGCACAGAGGAGGAGGACGAGGCCCACAGCCGATAACCGCTTTGTGGAACGTTTTGCGACGGAATCTCGAACAGCGGGTAGTTGAGTTCAGGGAGAAGGGAGGAAAACGGATTAGACAGAGGCTGACTTGCGACAAGACACCAGCAAGCGTCTCCAGGACGGCGGGAACACGGCCAAGGACATGGAAACACAGAGCACAGATCACCCAGGCACAGGCACAGACAACAGGCACAGAGCACGGTCGAAGCCTGGCTCCTCCCCGACGGCAGTCTCGCGTGGGCCCCTGGATGGCCTCCGGGATGGATGCTGGGGTTTCTGTTGGCTTGAACGTATGTATTCTCTGCTCAGCTCAACGCTCGAGTCTGGCTTGTTGCACCTCGCAGCGCCCATCCTTCGGGACCCTCCCCAAGACATCGACCAACTGCGGTCAGCGATCAGTCTGTGGCCACTCTTTCAACAATGCTTGGATGCCACCCAGGCCAAAGGCGGCAACGAATCGACATATCCTGAGGCTAAGATGCCCCCAAGTGACGGTCCGAAGTCCGAAGCAGTTTAGGGCATGAGACGGCAGATACGAATAGGAATCGAATCGGCCGTGACCGCCTGAATGGATGGACGGATGGATGTCTTTGTTCGGCGCGTTGGGGAGCTGGGATGTTTGTGGTGGTGTCGGATGTGGGCTCCAAGCATGGACGGGTCGAGTGGGTGTGGACGCCCTCCCATGGTGGAGCTGCTTGCGCGCCTAGTGGCTCTCGTCAGTCGCTCGTCAGTGGCTCCTCAGCGAGTCTTTGCGTAGCTGGCCCGCTATGGCCTTCCACTCGCTAGCCTGGCCCCTCCCTCGTGCACGTCGTGCGGGCTGCGTGCAACACAGTCGCGTCTTGCACAAGGAAGGGGCCTGCTCAGTGGTGAAAAGGCTCTTCAGGTGAAGTGCTGATGTGACCAGGCTAGCTCGAGGTGCAGAGGGCGAGACACGAGACAAAATTCCTGATTCTGGACGACAACTTTGTCTATCGGTTAAGGTCAGCAGCGAATTGGAAGTCTCCTGAATAACTCTATTCCAGAGACAGGGCTGAAAAGGAGGTCAGGTCGAGCATCAGATCCATTGCCCAACTGCGGAAGGTCTGTAGGCTCCGTCGACGGTCGAGGTGATGGTGTTAGCCCCAAGTGCTTGTGCTGGGCTAAGAGTCAGGTTGGCGTCGGGCGTAACGTGCTCTGGGGCGTTGATACGTGTGAGAGAGTTGAAAGTGTGTTCCAGCTCACTCCGAACAGTCCAACTTTGGGGGCAGCGGGACCAGGGGGGCCAACGCGGAGCTGTGAATGGCTCAAGCCGGCGCCGGCTACGTCGACTTCTGGGCTGCAATGCGCTGCACCACCCCCTAGTCCCTAGTCCGCGACCTTTTCTGCTCAGCGGCGCTGTGCTTTGCAACGGCCGCTGCCCGTTCTGGCGCGTTAAGTTGTTGTCTGCCCTCCACTGAGGTGCATCGCGTCCAGTCGGGCGACAGAGGTACCTGGGGCCAAGTAACTCTGTCAAGCCGCCTCTCAGGTACCCGCAACTCTGTTCCTGTGCCTTGCCTGTTCCTGGCGTCAGATGCAGTGCGGAACAACGGCCCAAGGTACCTTCGGAGGCGTTCTGGGGAGGTCCCGTCTCTTTTCTTTTTGCCAGTTTCTGGCCCTCTTTTGGTGTGTGGTCCCCTTCCCGTCTCCCCACGCCCACGTCGCGAGGTACTTCTTCCACCGCCACAGCCAGGTACCTCTGTCCAGGTACCCGACCCAACTGCCCGCGCCCTCAGCTCCTCTCTCCCCATATTACCCCATCGTCACGAGCCTCATCCCGAACATGATATCGGATTACAAACT